>CM053038.1:145051358-145350511 GCA_028564925.1 Lithobates sylvaticus | reverse complement strand
TCTGCAACAGTTTATTCAAGTATCTTTACCAGGTTGTACGAATTGTACTTTCAAATAACAATACATTGAAATCAATTAAAAACAAGAAGTAACGAAGAGGAAAAAAAAAAGGAGTAGCGGAAGGAGGGAGGAGAAGAAGAGAGAGGTCGGGTAGAAGGGGAGAGGAGGGGAAGGGAAGGGGGAGGAGGGTCACCTGGAGTTCTTCTTTAGGTAGAGATGTGCTCAATCCAAGGATCCCAGATCTTGTTAAACATCTCTGATTTATTATGGAGAGTATGAGTGAGTTTATCATTGATCATGATCCAATTGAGTTTGCTTTTTACCTGGTCTAGAGGTATGCGTGAATGTTTCCAGTTTCTTGCAATCGTTATTCTTGCCGCCAGAAAGATATAGGTTATGAGTTTCAATGATTTTTTGGGGACCTCATCTGGCAGTTTATGAAAGAGTGCACTTTCTGGGGACCGTCGTATGTTGACACCTGTGACCGAATTGATCAGATTGTATATTCTGATCCAGAATCTGACAACCAGTGGGCATTGCCACCAAACATGGTGCATGGTGCCCATCTGTCCACACTGCCGGAAGCAATTAGGTGAGGAAGATGGGTGCATTTTTGCTATTCTTGTGGGGACTAAATACCACCGGAGCAACGTCTTATAGTTTGCTTCGATAAGGGTGGTGTTAATAGAAATTTTTGACAGGCTATGGGCAATATCTTGCCAGTCTGACATTTCAAAGGAGAGGTTCAGGTCGCTCTCCCATTGTGTCATGTATGATAATTTAGAGTCAGGTTCAGTAAGCGAAGAGTAGACAGCAGAAATTCGCCCTCTCTGATTGCTTCTATTTTGGCAGGTCAGTTCTAGAGTGGTGAGAGTGACGGGTCCACCCCCCTTTTTGAGTTTGGAAGTGATAAATGAGGAAATTTGATAGTATCTAAAAATCTCGGCGGGGGGCATTGAGAAGTTATCTTTGAAGTAATCTCTCGAGTGCATTTGATTGCCATAGATGAAGTCCCCAATTCTTAATAGACCCTTATTAAGCCACCATTGGAACTGTTGTGGGGTAAGGCCAGGGGGGAATTCTGGGTTACAGAATATGGGTGCTAGAGGTGTGTGATATGATGCGAGGGATGCTCTATGTCGTGTCCTGTCCCATATCGCCAATGAGTGTGACAGTGTGGGGCACATTATAGGTGGGCGTTTGCGGTTGGGAAGCCACATCAGTGTTCCTATAGCAATTGGGTGGCATGCCAGTGCCTCTATATACACCCATAGAGGGGCCGAGCCTCTGGCTGTTGTGTAGATGAGTTGAGCTATCTGTGCTGAGTGATAGTATGCTTGTAGGTTGGGAAGGCCGAGTCCTCCCATAGTTTTAGGTGTGTAAAGTGTTTTTTTTTGTATTCGTGATTTCTTGTTCCCCCATATAAAACGTAGGACTTCAGTTTGTATGTGTTGCATGTCTCCCTTTGGAATTGCTACTGGTAGTGTTCGAAAGTAGTATAGGAGTCTGGGTAAGAAGGTCATTTTTATTGAGTTGATTCTACCGAACCAGGAGAGGGAGTAGTCAGTCCAAGCACGAAGGTCTTCTTTAAGTTTTTTGAATAGAGGGGGATAATTGGCTTTGTACAGTGTAGCTATAGAAGGGGTCAGCTGTATTCCCAAGTATGGGAGGGAGTGGGATGCCCACTTGAAGCTATGTAGGCTTCGGAGGAGCTGTACTTCAGAAGGGGGTAAAGAGATATTAAGTGCTAGAGTTTTTTGTGTGTTCAGAGTCAGACCTGAAATCAGTGAGAAACGGTGTAGTAAGGATAAAAGTTCTGGAAGAGAAGTCTGGGGTTTGGGTATGTACATAAGAACATCGTCTGCAAATAGTGCACATTTGTGTTCTTGTTGGCCACATTGGAACCCATGAATGTTAGGGTGGGATCGAATGGCCATTGCTAGGGGCTCTATTGCCAGGGCAAATAGTAAAGGAGAGAGTGGGCATCCTTGTCTAGTGCCTCGCTGAACTGGGAGGATAGATGATTTATGGCCTCTGATAGAAATTTGAGCCATCGGTGAGCTATAAAGCGTTTTCATCAGTGCGAGAAATGTGGGTCCGAATCCCATGGTTTCGAGGGTAACAAAGAGATAGTCCCAGTTTAAGCTATCAAAAGCTTTATTAAGGTCTAGTGACAGTAGTAAAAGTTCCCGATTTGGGAGATTGTCCCAGTTGGAGCGTGCCGCCGAGATCAGAGCAATGGATCTGCGAATTTGATCCAAGGTCTGACGTCCTGCGACAAATCCCGACTGGTCTTTATGTATATAATGTTCTAGAAAGGAATTGATTCTGAGGGCCAATATCTTTGTTAGGATTTTTAGGTCACAGTTAATTAGTGATATTGGGCGGTAGTTGCGTACATCGGTAGAGTCCCTGTTAGGCTTAGGGATTACGCTGATGTAGGCTTTGTTATCGTCCGGTGGGACCATTTCCCCATCCCTCAGGGAGTTGAAATAAAGGCTCAGGTGTGGGGCTAGTTGTGCGGAAAACTTTACTTTATTCATCAAAAATTATAAACTAGAGGACAAAAAACTATTCATGCATACATACAAAAATGAAAGGGGGAGAGGTGCCCTTTTTAGCCATTGGGTCTTTTGAGGTTTTTTTTAGCCCTCTTTTTTTTTAAAAGGTAGGGAAGGTGCCCTTTATGGGTCTTTTGTGTAATGTAGGCCTTTGTTTATTAAGGGAGGGGAGGTGCCCTTAAGGGGTCTTTTGGAATAATAGAGGTATTTTTTTGGAGGATGGTGGTGCCCTTTCTGGCCACTGGGTCTTTTGGGGTAGTTTGGGCCTTTTTATAAAGGGGTAGTGCCCTTTTTTGTCATTGGGTCTTTTGGGATAAGTTAGGTCTTTTTTTGGAGGATGGGGGTGCCCTTCTTGGCTACTGGGTCTTTTGGGATGCTTTAGGCCTTTTTTGAAATGGGGAGGTGCCCTTTATGGGTCTTTTGGGGTTCCGTAGGCGTTTTTTCAGGGGGAAGGAGTGACCTTTTGCCTATTGGGTCTTTTAGGACAGTTTAAGCCTTTGTTTGGGCAGGGTTGCCCTTGTTAACAATGAGAAAGTTTACAGCATTTTTGTTTGGGGGAGGGGGAGCCCTTACTCTGGAGTCCTAAATCACACACCTTCGTGCACCAGGGGGCCAGGTACTGCTTGTCTATCCTCCGTAAAGGGGTAACCCTTCTTCCCCACTTTACGGCCGAGACTTCGCACACAGACGGGACAGCAGCGAAGAGACATTTTGAAAACTCTTTGCACCTGATGCATCCAGGTAGGTTTCGGTTTCTGCCCGAGCTAACAATCTAAGGAGAAAATCACTGCCCACAAGAGCTTAACATCTGATATGACAAAGAAAATTCTGCTCATAAGAGCTTACAATCTAACAAGAAAATGTCTGCCCACAAGAGCTCAAGATGAAAAGAATATAAATATAGCACTTACCTTGCAGATATCCACTTACCTTTCTCTTTACTTTATTCATCAAAAATTATAAACTAGAGGACAAAAAACTATTCATGCATACATACAAAAATGAAAGGGGGAGAGGTGCCCTTTTTAGCCATTGGGTCTTTTGAGGTTTTTTTTTAGCCCTCTTTTTTTTTAAAAGGTAGGGAAGGTGCCCTTTATGGGTCTTTTGTGTAATGTAGGCCTTTGTTTATTAAGGGAGGGGAGGTGCCCTTAAGGGGTCTTTTGGAATAATAGAGGTATTTTTTTGGAGGATGGTGGTGCCCTTTCTGGCCACCGGGTCTTTTGGGGCAGTTTGGGCCTTTTTATAAAGGGGTAGTGCCCTTTTTTGTCATTGGGTCTTTTGGGATAAGTTAGGTCTTTTTTTGGAGGATGGGGTGCCCTTCTTGGCTACTGGGTCTTTTGGGATGCTTTAGGCCTTTTTTGAAATGGGGAGGTGCCCTTTATGGGTCTTTTGGGGTTCCGTAGGCGTTTTTTCAAGGGGAAGGAGTGACCTTTTGCCCATTGGGTCTTTTAGGACAGTTTAAGCCTTTGTTTGGGCAGGGTTGCCCTCGTTAACAATGAGAAAGTTTACAGCATTTTTGTTTGGGGGAGGGGGAGCCCTTACTCTGGAGTCCTAAATCACACACCTTCGTGCACCAGGGGCCAGGTACTGCTTGTCTATCCTCCGTAAAGGGGTAACCATTCTTCCCCACTTTACGGCCGAGACTTCGCACACAGACGGGACAGCAGTGAAGAGACATTTTGAAAACTCTTTGCACCTGATGCATCCAGGTAGGTTTCGGTTTCTGCCCGAGCTAACAATCTAAGGAGAAAATCACTGCCCACAAGAGCTTAACATCTGATATGACAAAGAAAATTCTGCTCATAAGAGCTTACAATCTAACAAGAAAATGTCTGCCCACAAGAGCTCAAGATGAAAAGAATATAAATATAGCACTTACCTTGCAGATATCCACTTACCTTTCTCTTTACTTTATTCATCAAAAATTATAAACTAGAGGACAAAAAACTATTCATGCATACATACAAAAATGAAAGGGGGAGAGGTGCCCTTTTTAGCCATTGGGTCTTTTGAGTTTTTTTTTAGCCCCCTTTTTTTTTTTAAAGGTAGGGAAGGTGCCCTTTATGGGTCTTTTGTGTAATGTAGGCCTTTGTTTATTAAGGGAGGGGAGGTGCCCTTAAGGGGTCTTTTGGAATAATATAGGTATTTTTTTGGAGGATGGTGGTGCCCTTTCTGGCCACCGGGTCTTTTGGGGCAGTTTGGGCCTTTTTATAAAGGGGTAGTGCCCTTTTTTGTCATTGGGTCTTTTGGGATAAGTTAGGTCTTTTTTTGGAGGATGGGGGTGCCCTTCTTGGCTACTGGGTCTTTTGGGATGCTTTAGGCCTTTTTTGAAATGGGGAGGTGCCCTTTATGGGTCTTTTGGGGTTCCGTAGGCGTTTTTTCAAGGGGAAGGAGTGACCTTTTGCCCATTGGGTCTTTTAGGACAGTTTAAGCCTTTGTTCGGGCAGGGTTGCCCTCGTTAACAATGAGAAAGTTTACAGCATTTTTGTTTGGGGGAGGGGGAGCCCTTACTCTGGAGTCCTAAATCACACACCTTCGTGCACCAGGGGGCCAGGTACTGCTTGTCTATCCTCCGTAAAGGGGTAACCCTTCTTCCCCACTTTACGGCCGAGACTTCGCACACAGACGGGACAGCAGTGAAGAGACATTTTGAAAACTCTTTGCACCTGATGCATCCAGGTAGGTTTCGGTTTCTGCCCGAGCTAACAATCTAAGGAGAAAATCACTGCCCACAAGAGCTTAACATCTGATATGACAAAGAAAATCCTGCTCATAAGAGCTTACAATCTAACAAGAAAATGTCTGCCCACAAGAGCTCAAGATGAAAAGAATATAAATATAGCACTTACCTTGCAGATATCCACTTACCTTTCTCTTTACTTTATTCATCAAAAATTATAAACTAGAGGCCAAAAAACTATTCATGCATACATACAAAAATGAAAGGGGGAGAGGTGCCCTTTTTAGCCATTGGGTCTTTTGAGGTTTTTTTTTAGCCCTCTTTTTTTTTTAAAAGGTAGGGAAGGTGCCCTTTATGGGTCTTTTGTGTAATGTAGGCCTTTGTTTATTAAGGGAGGGGAGGTGCCCTTAAGGGGTCTTTTGGAATAATAAAGGCATTTTTTTGGAGGATGGTGGTGCCCTTTCTGGCCATTGGGTCTTTTGGGGTAGTTTGGGCCTTTTTTTAAAGGGGTAGTGCCCTTTTTTGTCATTGGGTCTTTTGAGATAAGTTAGGTCTTTTTTTGGAGGATGGGGTGCCCTTCTTGGCTACTGGGTCTTTTGGGATGCTTTAGGCCTTTTTTGAAAGGGGGAGGTGCCCTTTATGGGTCTTTTGGGGTTCCGTAGGCCTTTTTTCAGGGGGTAGGAGTGACCTTTTGCCCATTGGGTCTTTTAGGACAGTTTAAGCCTTTGTTTGGGCAGGGTTGCCCTTGTTAACAATGAGAAAGTTTACAGCATTTTTGTTTGGGGGAGTGGGAGCCCTTACTCTGGAGTCCTAAATCACACACCTTCGTTCACCAGGGGGCCAGGTACTGCTTGTCTATCCTCCGTAAAGGGGTAACCCTTCTTCCCCACTTTACGGCCGAGACTTCGCACACAGACGGGACAGCAGCGAAGAGACATTTTGAAAACTCTTTGCACCTGATGCATCCAGGTAGGTTTCGGTTTCTGCCCGAGCTAACAATCTAAGGAGAAAATCACTGCCCACAAGAGCTTAACATCTGATATGACAAAGAAAATCCTGCTCATAAGAGCTTACCATCTAACAAGAAAATGTCTGCCCACAAGAGCTCAAGATGAAAAGAATATAAATATAGCACTTACCTTGCAGATATCCACCTACCTTTCTCTTTACTTTATTCATCAAAAATTATAAACTAGATGACTAAAAACTATTCATGCATACATACAAAAATGAAAGGGGGAGAGGTGCCCTTTTTAGCCATTGGGTCTTTTGAGGTTTTTTTTGTTAGCCCTCTTATTTTTTTTTTTAAAGGTAGGGAAGGTGTCCTTTATGGGTCTTTTGTGTGATGTAGGCCTTTGTTTATTAAGGGAGGGGAGGTGCCCTTAAGGGGTGTTTTGGAATAATATAGGTATTTTTTTGGAGGATGGTGGTGCCCTTTCTGGCCACCGGGTCTTTTGGGGCAGTTTGGGCCTTTTTATAAAGGGGTAGTGCCCTTTTTTGTCATTGGGTCTTTTGGGATAAGTTAGGTCTTTTTTTGGAGGATGGGGGTGCCCTTCTTGGCTACTGGGTCTTTTGGGATGCTTTAGGCCTTTTTTGAAATGGGGGGGTGCCCTTTATGGGTCTTTTGGGGTTCCGTAAGCGTTTTTTCAAGGGGAAGGAGTGACCTTTTGCCCATTGGGTCTTTTAGGACAGTTTAAGCCTTTGTTTGGGCAGGGTTGCCCTCGTTAACAATGAGAAAGTTTACAGCATTTTTGTTTGGGGGAGGGGGAGCCCTTACTCTGGAGTCCTAAATCACACACCTTCGCGCACCAGGGGGCCAGGTACTGCTTGTCTATCCTCCGTAAAGGGGTAACCCTTCTTCCCCACTTTACGGCCGAGACTTCGCACACAGACGGGACATCAGTGAAGAGACATTTTGAAAACTCTTTGCACCTGATGCATCCAGGTAGGTTTCGGTTTCTGCCCGAGCTAACAATCTAAGGAGAAAATCACTGCCCACAAGAGCTTAACATCGGATATGACAAAGAAAATCCTGCTCATAAGAGCTTACAATCTAACAAGAAAATGTCTGCCCACAAGAGCTCAAGATGAAAAGAATATAAATATAGCACTTACCTTGCAGATATCCACTTACCTTTCTCTTTACTTTATTCATTAAAAATTATAAACTAGAGGACAAAAAACTATTCATGCATACATACAAAAATGAAAGGGGAGAGGTGCCCTTTTTAGCCATTGGGTCTTTTGAGGTTTTTTTTAGCCCTTTTTTTTTTTTAAAAGGTAGGGAAGGTGCCCTTTATGGGTCTTTTGTGTAATGTAGGCCTTTGTTTATTAAGGGAGGGGAGGTGCCCTTAAGGGGTCTTTTGGAATAATAGAGGTATTTTTTTGGAGGATGGTGGTGCCCTTTCTGGCCACTGGGTCTTTTGGGGTAGTTTGGGCCTTTTTTTAAAGGGGTAGTGCCCTTTTTTGTCATTGGGTCTTTTGAGATAAGTTAGGTCTTTTTTTGGAGGATGGGGTGCCCTTCTTGGCTACTGGGTCTTTTGGGATGCTTTAGGCCTTTTTTGAAAGGGGGAGGTGCCCTTTATGGGTCTTTTGGGGTTCCGTAGGCCTTTTTTCAGGGGGAAGGAGTGACCTTTTGCCCATTGGGTCTTTTAGGACAGTTTAAGCCTTTGTTTGGGCAGGGTTGCCCTCGTTAACAATGAGAAAGTTTACAGCATTTTTGTTTGGGGGAGGGGGAGCCCTTACTCTGGAGTCCTAAATCACACACCTTCGTGCACCAGGGGGCCAGGTACTGCTTGTCTATCCTCCGTAAAGGGGTAACCCTTCTTCCCCACTTTACGGCCGAGACTTCGCACACAGACGGGACAGCAGCGAAGAGACATTTTGAAAACTCTTTGCACCTGATGCATCCAGGTAGGTTTCGGTTTCTGCCCGAGCTAACAATCTAAGGAGAAAATCACTGCCCACAAGAGCTTAACATCTGATATGACAAAGAAAATCCTGCTCATAAGAGCTTACCATCTAACAAGAAAATGTCTGCCCACAAGAGCTCAAGATGAAAAGAATATAAATATAGCACTTACCTTGCAGATATCCACCTACCTTTCTCTTTACTTTATTCATCAAAAATTATAAACTAGAGGACAAAAAACTATTCATGCATACATACAAAAATGAAAGGGGGAGAGGTGCCCTTTTTAGCCATTGGGTCTTTTGAGGGGTTTTTTAGCCCTCTTTTTTTTTTAAAGGTAGGGAAGGTGCCCTTTATGGGTCTTTTGTGTAATGTAGGCCTTTGTTTATTAAGGGAGGGGAGGTGCCCTTAAGGGGTCTTTTGGAATAATAGAGGTATTTTTTTGGACGATGGTGGTGCCCTTTCTGGCCACTGGGTTTTTTTGTTGTAGTTTGGGCCTTTTTTTAAAAGGGGTAGTGCCCTTTTTTGTCATTGGGTCTTTTGGGATAAGTTAGGTCTTTTTTTGGAGGATGGGGTGCCCTTCTTGGCTACTGGGTCTTTTGGGATGCTTTAGGCCTTTTTTGAAAGGCGGAGGTGCCCTTTATGGGTCTTTTGGGGTTCCGTAGGCCTTTTTTCAGGGGGAAGGAGTGACCTTTTGCCCATTGGGTCTTTTAGGACAGTTTAAGCCTTTGTTTGGGCAGGGTTGCCCTCGTTAACAATAAGAAAGTTTACAGCATTTTTGTTTGGGGGAGGGGGAGCCCTTACTCTGGAGTCCTAAATCACACACCTTCGTGCACCAGGGGGCCAGGTACTGCTTGTCTATCCTCCGTAAAGGGGTAACCCTTCTTCCCCACTTTACGGCCGAGACTTCGCACACAGACGGGACAGCAGCGAAGAGACATTTTGAAAACTCTTTGCACCTGATGCATCCAGGTAGGTTTCGGTTTCTGCCCGAGCTAACAATCTAAGGAGAAAATCACTGCCCACAAGAGCTTAACATCTGATATGACAAAGAAAATCCTGCTCATAAGAGCTTACAATCTAACAAGAAAATGTCTGCCCACAAGAGCTCAAGATGAAAAGAATATAAATATAGCACTTACCTTGCAGATATCCACTTACCTTTCTCTTTACTTTATTCATCAAAAATTATAAACTAGATGACAAAAAACTATTCATGCATACATACAAAAATGAAAGGGGAGAGGTGCCCTTTTTAGCCATTGGGTCTTTTGAGGTTTTTTTTTAGCCCTCTTTTTTTTTTTAAAGGTAGGGAAGGTGCCCTTTATGGGTCTTTTGTGTAATGTAGGCCTTTGTTTATTAAGGGAGGGGAGGTGCCCTTAAGGGGTCTTTTGGAATAATAGAGGTATTTTTTTGGAGGATGGTGGTGCCCTTTCTGGCCACTGGGTCTTTTGGGGTAGTTTGGGCCTTTTTTTTTAAGGGGTAGTGCCCTTTTTTGTCATTGGGTCTTTTGAGATAAGTTAGGTCTTTTTTTGGAGGATGGGGTGCCCTTCTTGGCTACTGGGTCTTTTGGGATGCTTTAGGCCTTTTTTGAAAGGGGGAGGTGCCCTTTATGGGTCTTTTGGGGTTCCGTAGGCCTTTTTTCAGGGGGAAGGAGTGACCTTTTGCCCATTGGGTCTTTTAGGACAGTTTAAGCCTTTGTTTGGGCAGGGTTGCCCTCGTTAACAATGAGAAAGTTTACAGCATTTTTGTTTGGGGGAGGGGGAGCCCTTACTCTGGAGTCCTAAATCACACACCTTCGTGCACCAGGGGGCCAGGTACTGCTTGTCTATCCTCCGTAAAGGGGTAACCCTTCTTCCCCACTTTACGGCCGAGACTTCGCACACAGACGGGACAGCAGCGAAGAGACATTTTGAAAACTCTTTGCACCTGATGCATCCAGGTAGGTTTCGGTTTCTGCCCGAGCTAACAATCTAAGGAGAAAATCACTGCCCACAAGAGCTTAACATCTGATATGACAAAGAAAATCCTGCTCATAAGAGCTTACCATCTAACAAGAAAATGTCTGCCCACAAGAGCTCAAGATGAAAAGAATATAAATATAGCACTTACCTTGCAGATATCCACCTACCTTTCTCTTTACTTTATTCATCAAAAATTATAAACTAGAGGACTAAAAACTATTCATGCATACATACAAAAATGAAAGGGGGAGAGGTGCCCTTTTTAGCCATTGGGTCTTTTGAGGTTTTTTTGTTAGCCCTCTTATTTTTTTTTTTTAAAGGTAGGGAAGGTGTCCTTTATGGGTCTTTTGTGTGATGTAGGCCTTTGTTTATTAAGGGAGGGGAGGTGCCCTTAAGGGGTGTTTTGGAATAATATAGGTATTTTTTTGGAGGATGGTGGTGCCCTTTCTGGCCACCAGGTCTTTTGGGGCAGTTTGGGCCTTTTTATAAAGGGGTAGTGCCCTTTTTTGTCATTGGGTCTTTTGGGATAAGTTAGGTCTTTTTTTGGAGGATGGGGGTGCCCTTCTTGGGTACTGGGTCTTTTGGGATGCTTTAGGCCTTTTTTGAAATGGGGGGGTGCCCTTTATGGGTCTTTTGGGGTTCCGTAGGCGTTTTTTCAAGGGGAAGGAGTGACCTTTTGCCCATTGGGTCTTTTAGGACAGTTTAAGCCTTTGTTTGGGCAGGGTTGCCCTCGTTAACAATGAGAAAGTTTACAGCATTTTTGTTTGGGGGAGGGGGAGCCCTTACTCTGGAGTCCTAAATCACACACCTTCGCGCACCAGGGGGCCAGGTACTGCTTGTCTATCCTCCGTAAAGGGGTAACCCTTCTTCCCCACTTTACGGCCGAGACTTCGCACACAGACGGGACATCAGTGAAGAGACATTTTGAAAACTCTTTGCACCTGATGCATCCAGGTAGGTTTCGGTTTCTGCCCGAGCTAACAATCTAAGGAGAAAATCACTGCCCACAAGAGCTTAACATCGGATATGACAAAGAAAATCCTGCTCATAAGAGCTTACAATCTAACAAGAAAATGTCTGCCCACAAGAGCTCAAGATGAAAAGAATATAAATATAGCACTTACCTTGCAGATATCCACTTACCTTTCTCTTTACTTTATGCAACAGTGCATTAACATAGTGCTCATTGGTCAATAGGAATTAAGGGGCCTATAAACAGCATTTTCGTAGAATGACTCATGCCCTTAATTGGGGTCTGGTACTCGCTAATAACTACGTAAGGGCCCTTTTCAGGTATAGTGGTACCAAAGAGGGGAGTAGGAAGGCTTCAGGGCTACTGGTGACCCTGTACAAAAATTCCAGGGTTGGTTCCCCTTCCCTGTTTGTGTTGGCCATTCTGTCCTATCTGCAACAGTTTATTCAAGTATCTTTACCAGGTTGTACGAATTGTACTTTCAAATAACAATACATTGAAATCAATTAAAAACAAGAAGTAACGAAGAGGAAAAAAAAAAGGAGTAGCGGAAGGAGGGAGGAGAAGAAGAGAGAGGTCGGGTAGAAGGGGAGAGGAGGGGAAGGGAAGGGGGAGGAGGGTCACCTGGAGTTCTTCTTTAGGTAGAGATGTGCTCAATCCAAGGATCCCAGATCTTGTTAAACATCTCTGATTTATTATGGAGAGTATGAGTGAGTTTATCATTGATCATGATCCAATTGAGTTTGCTTTTTACCTGGTCTAGAGGTATGCGTGAATGTTTCCAGTTTCTTGCAATCGTTATTCTTGCCGCCAGAAAGATATAGGTTATGAGTTTCAATGATTTTTTGGGGACCTCATCTGGCAGTTTATGAAAGAGTGCACTTTCTGGGGACCGTCGTATGTTGACACCTGTGACCGAATTGATCAGATTGTATATTCTGATCCAGAATCTGACAACCAGTGGGCATTGCCACCAAACATGGTGCATGGTGCCCATCTGTCCACACTGCCGGAAGCAATTAGGTGAGGAAGATGGGTGCATTTTTGCTATTCTTGTGGGGACTAAATACCACCGGAGCAACGTCTTATAGTTTGCTTCGATAAGGGTGGTGTTAATAGAAATTTTTGACAGGCTATGGGCAATATCTTGCCAGTCTGACATTTCAAAGGAGAGGTTCAGGTCGCTCTCCCATTGTGTCATGTATGATAATTTAGAGTCAGGTTCAGTAAGCGAAGAGTAGACAGCAGAAATTCGCCCTCTCTGATTGCTTCTATTTTGGCAGGTCAGTTCTAGAGTGGTGAGAGTGACGGGTCCACCCCCCTTTTTGAGTTTGGAAGTGATAAATGAGGAAATTTGATAGTATCTAAAAATCTCGGCGGGGGGCATTGAGAAGTTATCTTTGAAGTAATCTCTCGAGTGCATTTGATTGCCATAGATGAAGTCCCCAATTCTTAATAGACCCTTATTAAGCCACCATTGGAACTGTTGTGGGGTAAGGCCAGGGGGGAATTCTGGGTTACAGAATATGGGTGCTAGAGGTGTGTGATATGATGCGAGGGATGCTCTATGTCGTGTCCTGTCCCATATCGCCAATGAGTGTGACAGTGTGGGGCACATTATAGGTGGGCGTTTGCGGTTGGGAAGCCACATCAGTGTTCCTATAGCAATTGGGTGGCATGCCAGTGCCTCTATATACACCCATAGAGGGGCCGAGCCTCTGGCTGTTGTGTAGATGAGTTGAGCTATCTGTGCTGAGTGATAGTATGCTTGTAGGTTGGGAAGGCCGAGTCCTCCCATAGTTTTAGGTGTGTAAAGTGTTTTTTTTTGTATTCGTGATTTCTTGTTCCCCCATATAAAACGTAGGACTTCAGTTTGTATGTGTTGCATGTCTCCCTTTGGAATTGCTACTGGTAGTGTTCGAAAGTAGTATAGGAGTCTGGGTAAGAAGGTCATTTTTATTGAGTTGATTCTACCGAACCAGGAGAGGGAGTAGTCAGTCCAAGCACGAAGGTCTTCTTTAAGTTTTTTGAATAGAGGGGGATAATTGGCTTTGTACAGTGTAGCTATAGAAGGGGTCAGCTGTATTCCCAAGTATGGGAGGGAGTGGGATGCCCACTTGAAGCTATGTAGGCTTCGGAGGAGCTGTACTTCAGAAGGGGGTAAAGAGATATTAAGTGCTAGAGTTTTTTGTGTGTTCAGAGTCAGACCTGAAATCAGTGAGAAACGGTGTAGTAAGGATAAAAGTTCTGGAAGAGAAGTCTGGGGTTTGGTTATGTACATAAGAACATCGTCTGCAAATAGTGCACATTTGTGTTCTTGTTGGCCACATTGGAACCCATGAATGTTAGGGTGGGATCGAATGGCCATTGCTAGGGGCTCTATTGCCAGGGCAAATAGTAAAGGAGAGAGTGGGCATCCTTGTCTAGTGCCTCGCTGAACTGGGAGGATAGATGATTTATGGCCTCTGATAGAAATTTGAGCCATCGGTGAGCTATAAAGCGTTTTCATCAGTGCGAGAAATGTGGGTCCGAATCCCATGGTTTCGAGGGTAACAAAGAGATAGTCCCAGTTTAAGCTATCAAAAGCTTTATTAAGGTCTAGTGACAGTAGTAAAAGTTCCCGATTTGGGAGATTGTCCCAGTTGGAGCGTGCCGCCGAGATCAGAGCAATGGATCTGCGAATTTGATCCAAGGTCTGACGTCCTGCGACAAACCCCGACAGGTCTTTACTTTATTCATCAAAAATTATAAACTAGAGGACAAAAAACTATTCATGCATACATACAAAAATGAAAGGGGGAGAGGTGCCCTTTTTAGCCATTGGGTCTTTTGAGGTTTTTTTTTAGCCCTCTTTTTTTTTAAAAGGTAGGGAAGGTGCCCTTTATGGGTCTTTTGTGTAATGTAGGCCTTTGTTTATTAAGGGAGGGGAGGTGCCCTTAAGGGGTCTTTTGGAATAATAGAGGTATTTTTTTGGAGGATGGTGGTGCCCTTTCTGGCCACTGGGTCTTTTGGGGTAGTTTGGGCCTTTTTTTTAAAGGGGTAGTGCCCTTTTTTGTCATTGGGTCTTTTGAGATAAGTTAGGTCTTTTTTTGGAGGATGGGGTGCCCTTCTTGGCTACTGGGTCTTTTGGGATGCTTTAGGCCTTTTTTGAAAGGGGGAGGTGCCCTTTATGGGTCTTTTGGGGTTCCGTAGGCCTTTTTTCAGGGGGAAGGAGTGACCTTTTGCCCATTGGGTCTTTTAGGACAGTTTAAGCCTTTGTTTGGGCAGGGTTGCCCTCGTTAACAATGAGAAAGTTTACAGCATTTTTGTTTGGGGGAGGGGGAGCCCTTACTCTGGAGTCCTAAATCACACACCTTCGTGCACCAGGGGGCCAGGTACTGCTTGTCTATCCTCCGTAAAGGGGTAACCCTTCTTCCCCACTTTACGGCCGAGACTTCGCACACAGACGGGACAGCAGCGAAGAGACATTTTGAAAACTCTTTGCACCTGATGCATCCAGGTAGGTTTCGGTTTCTGCCCGAGCTAACAATCTAAGGAGAAAATCACTGCCCACAAGAGCTTAACATCTGATATGACAAAGAAAATCCTGCTCATAAGAGCTTACAATCTAACAAGAAAATGTCTGCCCACAAGAGCTCAAGATGAAAAGAATATAAATATAGCACTTACCTTGCAGATATCCACTTACCTTTCTCTTTACTTTATTCATCAAAAATTATAAACTAGAGGACAAAAAACTATTCATGCATACATACAAAAATGAAAGGGGGAGAGGTGCCCTTTTTAGCCATTGGGTCTTTTGAGGTTTTTTTTAGCCCCCCCTTTTTTTTTTAAAGGTAGGGAAGGTGCCCTTTATGGGTCTTTTGTGTAATGTAGGCCTTTGTTTATTAAGGGAGGGGAGGTGCCCTTAAGGGGTCTTTTGGAATAATAGAGGTATTTTTTTGGAGGATGGTGGTGCCCTTTCTGGCCACTGGGTCTTTTGGGGTAGTTTGGGCCTTTTTTTAAAGGGGTAGTGCCCTTTTTTGTCATTGGGTCTTTTGGGATAAGTTAGGTCTTTTTTTGGAGGATGGGGTGCCCTTCTTGGCTACTGGGTCTTTTGGGATGCTTTAGGCCTTTTTTGAAAGGGGGAGGTGCCCTTTATGGGTCTTTTGGGGTTCCGTAGGCCTTTTTTCAGGGGGAAGGAGTGACCTTTTGCCCATTGGGTCTTTTAGGACAGTTTAAGCCTTTGTTTGGGCAGGGTTGCCCTCGTTAACAATGAGAAAGTTTACAGCATTTTTGTTTGGGGGAGGGGGAGCCCTTACTCTGGAGTCCTAAATCACACACCTTCGTGCACCAGGGGGCCAGGTACTGCTTGTCTATCCTCCGTAAAGGGGTAACCCTTCTTCCCCACTTTACGGCCGAGACTTCGCACACAGACGGGACAGCAGTGAAGAGACATTTTGAAAACTCTTTGCACCTGATGCATCCAGGTAGGTTTCGGTTTCTGCCCGAGCTAACAATCTAAGGAGAAAATCACTGCCCACAAGAGCTTAACATCTGATATGACAAAGAAAATCCTGCTCATAAGAGCTTACAATCTAACAAGAAAATGTCTGCCCACAAGAGCTCAAGATGAAAAGAATATAAATATAGCACTTACCTTGCAGATATCCACTTACCTTTCTCTTTACTTTATTCATCAAAAATTATAAACTAGAGGACAAAAAACTATTCATGCATACATACAAAAATGAAAGGGGGAGAGGTGCCCTTTTTAGCCATTGGGTCTTTTGAGGTTTTTTTTTAGCCCTCTTTTTTTTTTTAAAGGTAGGGAAGGTGCCCTTTATGGGTCTTTTGTGTAATGTAGGCCTTTGTTTATTAAGGGAGGGGAGGTGCCCTTAAGGGGTCTTTTGGAATAATAGAGGTATTTTTTTGGAGGATGGTGGTGCCCTTTCTGGCCACTGGGTCTTTTGGGGTAGTTTGGGCCTTTTTTTTAAGGGGTAGTGCCCTTTTTTGTCATTGGGTCTTTTGAGATAAGTTAGGTCTTTTTTTGGAGGATGGGGGTGCCCTTCTTGGCTACTGGGTCTTTTGGGATGCTTTAGGCCTTTTTTGAAATGGGGAGGTGCCCTTTATGGGTCTTTTGGGGTTCCGTAGGCCTTTTTTCAGGGGGAAGGAGTGACCTTTTGCCCATTGGGTCTTTTAGGACAGTTTAAGCCTTTGTTTGGGCAGGGTTGCCCTCGTTAACAATGAGAAAGTTTACAGCATTTTTGTTTGGGGGAGGGGGAGCCCTTACTCTGGAGTCCTAAATCACACACCTTCGTGCACCAGGGGGCCAGGTACTGCTTGTCTATCCTCCGTAAAGGGGTAACCCTTCTTCCCCACTTTACGGCCGAGACTTCGCACACAGACGGGACAGCAGCGAAGAGACATTTTGAAAACTCTTTGCACCTGATGCATCCAGGTAGGTTTCGGTTTCTGCCCGAGCTAACAATCTAAGGAGAAAATCACTGCCCACAAGAGCTTAACATCTGATATGACAAAGAAAATCCTGCTCATAAGAGCTTACAATCTAACAAGAAAATGTCTGCCCACAAGAGCTCAAGATGAAAAGAATATAAATATAGCACTTACCTTGCAGATATCCACTTACCTTTCTCTTTACTTTATTCATCAAAAATTATAAACTAGAGGACAAAAAACTATTCATGCATACATACAAAAATGAAAGGGGGAGAGGTGCCCTTTTTAGCCATTGGGTCTTTTGAGGGTTTTTTTTAGCCCTCTTTTTTTTTTAAAGGTAGGGAAGGTGCCCTTTATGGGTCTTTTGTGTAATGTAGGCCTTTGTTTATTAAGGGAGGGGAGGTGCCCTTAAGGGGTCTTTTGGAATAATAGAGGTATTTTTTTGGAGGATGGTGGTGCCCTTTCTGGCCACTGGGTCTTTTGGGGTAGTTTGGGCCTTTTTATAAAGGGGTAGTGCCCTTTTTTGTCATTGGGTCTTTTGGGATAAGTTAGGTCTTTTTTTGGAGGATGGGGGTGCCCTTCTTGGCTACTGGGTCTTTTGGGATGCTTTAGGCCTTTTTTGAAAGGGGGAGGTGCCCTTTATGGGTCTTTTGGGGTTCCGTAGGCCTTTTTTCAGGGGGAAGGAGTGACCTTTTGCCCATTGGGTCTTTTAGGACAGTTTAAGCCTTTGTTTGGGCAGGGTTGCCCTCGTTAACAATGAGAAAGTTTACAGCATTTTTGTTTGGGGGAGGGGGAGCCCTTACTCTGGAGTCCTAAATCACACACCTTCGTGCACCAGGGGGCCAGGTACTGCTTGTCTATCCTCCGTAAAGGGGTAACCCTTCTTCCCCACTTTACGGCCGAGACTTCGCACACAGACGGGACAGCAGCGAAGAGACATTTTGAAAACTCTTTGCACCTGATGCATCCAGGTAGGTTTCGGTTTCTGCCCGAGCTAACAATCTAAGGAGAAAATCACTGCCCACAAGAGCTTAACATCTGATATGACAAAGAAAATCCTGCTCATAAGAGCTTACAATCTAACAAGAAAATGTCTGCCCACAAGAGCTCAAGATGAAAAGAATATAAATATAGCACTTACCTTGCAGATATCCACTTACCTTTCTCTTTACTTTATTCATCAAAAATTATAAACTAGAGGACAAAAAACTATTCATGCATACATACAAAAATGAAAGGGGGAGAGGTGCCCTTTTTAGCCATTGGGTCTTTTGAGGTTTTTTTTAGCCCCCCTTTTTTTTTAAAGGTAGGGAAGGTGCCCTTTATGGGTCTTTTGTGTAATGTAGGCCTTTGTTTATTAAGGGAGGGGAGGTGCCCTTAAGGGGTCTTTTGGAATAATATAGGTATTTTTTTGGAGGATGGTGGTGCCCTTTCTGGCCACTGGGTCTTTTGGGGTAGTTTGGGCCTTTTTTTAAAGGGGTAGTGCCCTTTTTTGTCATTGGGTCTTTTGGGATAAGTTAGGTCTTTTTTTGGAGGATGGGGTGCCCTTCTTGGCTACTGGGTCTTTTGGGATGCTTTAGGCCTTTTTTGAAAGGGGGAGGTGCCCTTTATGGGTCTTTTGGGGTTCCGTAGGCCTTTTTTCAGGGGGAAGGAGTGACCTTTTGCCCATTGGGTCTTTTAGGACAGTTTAAGCCTTTGTTTGGGCAGGGTTGCCCTCGTTAACAATGAGAAAGTTTACAGCATTTTTGTTTGGGGGAGGGGGAGCCCTTACTCTGGAGTCCTAAATCACACACCTTCGTGCACCAGGGGGCCAGGTACTGCTTGTCTATCCTCCGTAAAGGGGTAACCCTTCTTCCCCACTTTACGGCCGAGACTTCGCACACAGACGGGACAGCAGCGAAGAGACATTTTGAAAACTCTTTGCACCTGATGCATCCAGGTAGGTTTCGGTTTCTGCCCGAGCTAACAATCTAAGGAGAAAATCACTGCCCACAAGAGCTTAACATCTGATATGACAAAGAAAATCCTGCTCATAAGAGCTTACAATCTAACAAGAAAATGTCTGCCCACAAGAGCTCAAGATGAAAAGAATATAAATATAGCACTTACCTTGCAGATATCCACTTACCTTTCTCTTTACTTTATTCATCAAAAATTATAAACTAGAGGACAAAAAACTATTCATGCATACATACAAAAATGAAAGGGGGAGAGGTGCCCTTTTTAGCCATTGGGTCTTTTGAGGTTTTTTTTAGCCCTCTTTTTTTTTTTAAAGGTAGGGAAGGTGCCCTTTATGGGTCTTTTGTGTAATGTAGGCCTTTGTTTATTAAGGGAGGGGAGGTGCCCTTAAGGGGTCTTTTGGAATAATATAGGTATTTTTTTGGAGGATGGTGGTGCCCTTTCTGGCCACTGGGTCTTTTGGGGTAGTTTGGGCCTTTTTTTTTAAGGGGTAGTGCCCTTTTTTGTCATTGGGTCTTTTGGGATAAGTTAGGTCTTTTTTTGGAGGATGGGGGTGCCCTTCTTGGCTACTGGGTCTTTTGGGATGCTTTAGGCCTTTTTTGAAAGGGGGAGGTGCCCTTTATGGGTCTTTTGGGGTTCCGTAGGCCTTTTTTCAGGGGAAGGAGTGACCTTTTGCCCATTGGGTCTTTTAGGACAGTTTAAGCCTTTGTTTGGGCAGGGTTGCCCTCGTTAACAATGAGAAAGTTTACAGCATTTTTGTTTGGGGGAGGGGGAGCCCTTACTCTGGAGTCCTAAATCACACACCTTCGTGCACCAGGGGGCCAGGTACTGCTTGTCTATCCTCCGTAAAGGGGTAACCCTTCTTCCCCACTTTACGGCCGAGACTTCGCACACAGACGGGACAGCAGCGAAGAGACATTTTGAAAACTCTTTGCACCTGATGCATCCAGGTAGGTTTCGGTTTCTGCCCGAGCTAACAATCTAAGGAGAAAATCACTGCCCACAAGAGCTTAACATCTGATATGACAAAGAAAATCCTGCTCATAAGAGCTTACAATCTAACAAGAAAATGTCTGCCCACAAGAGCTCAAGATGAAAAGAATATAAATATAGCACTTACCTTGCAGATATCCACTTACCTTTCTCTTTACTTTATTCATCAAAAATTATAAACTAGAGGACAAAAAACTATTCATGCATACATACAAAAATGAAAGGGGGAGAGGTGCCCTTTTTAGCCATTGGGTCTTTTGAGGTTTTTTTTAGCCCTCTTTTTTTTTTTAAAGGTAGGGAAGGTGCCCTTTATGGGTCTTTTGTGTAATGTAGGCCTTTGTTTATTAAGGGAGGGGAGGTGCCCTTAAGGGGTCTTTTGGAATAATAAAGGCATTTTTTTGGAGGATGGTGGTGCCCTTTCTGGCCATTGGGTCTTTTGGGGTAGTTTGGGCCTTTTTTTAAAGGGGTAGTGCCCTTTTTTGTCATTGGGTCTTTTGAGATAAGTTAGGTCTTTTTTTGGAGGATGGGGTGCCCTTCTTGGCTACTGGGTCTTTTGGGATGCTTTAGGCCTTTTTTGAAAGGGGGAGGTGCCCTTTATGGGTCTTTTGGGGTTCCGTAGGCCTTTTTTCAGGGGGAAGGAGTGACCTTTTGCCCATTGGGTCTTTTAGGACAGTTTAAGCCTTTGTTTGGGCAGGGTTGCCCTCGTTAACAATGAGAAAGTTTACAGCATTTTTGTTTGGGGGAGGGGGAGCCCTTACTCTGGAGTCCTAAATCACACACCTTCGTGCACCAGGGGGCCAGGTACTGCTTGTCTATCCTCCGTAAAGGGGTAACCCTTCTTCCCCACTTTACGGCCGAGACTTCGCACACAGACGGGACAGCAGTGAAGAGACATTTTGAAAACTCTTTGCACCTGATGCATCCAGGTAGGTTTCGGTTTCTGCCCGAGCTAACAATCTAAGGAGAAAATCACTGCCCACAAGAGCTTAACATCTGATATGACAAAGAAAATCCTGCTCATAAGAGCTTACAATCTAACAAGAAAATGTCTGCCCACAAGAGCTCAAGATGAAAAGAATATAAATATAGCACTTACCTTGCAGATATCCACTTACCTTTCTCTTTACTTTATTCATCAAAAATTATAAACTAGAGGACAAAAAATGATTCATGCATACATACAAAAATGAAAGGGGGAGAGGTGCCCTTTTTAGCCATTGGGTCTTTTGAGATTTTTTTTAGCCCCCCTTTTTTTTTTTAAAGGTAGGGAAGGTGCCCTTTATGGGTCTTTTGTGTAATGTAGGCCTTTGTTTATTAAGGGAGGGGAGGTGCCCTTAAGGGGTCTTTTGGAATAATATAGGTATTTTTTTGGAGGATGGTGGTGCCCTTTCTGGCCACCGGGTCTTTTGGGGCAGTTTGGGCCTTTTTATAAAGGGGTAGTGCCCTTTTTTGTCATTGGGTCTTTTGGGATAAGTTAGGTCTTTTTTTGGAGGATGGGGGTGCCCTTCTTGGCTACTGGGTCTTTTCGGATGCTTTAGGCCTTTTTTGAAATGGGGAGGTGCCCTTTATGGGTCTTTTGGGGTTCCGTAGGCGTTTTTTCAAGGGGAAGGAGTGACCTTTTGCCCATTGGGTCTTTTAGGACAGTTTAAGCCTTTGTTTGGGCAGGGTTGCCCTCGTTAACAATGAGAAAGTTTACAGCATTTTTGTTTGGGGGAGGGGGAGCCCTTACTCTGGAGTCCTAAATCACACACCTTCGCGCACCCGGGGGCCAGGTACTGCTTGTCTATCCTCCGTAAAGGGGTAACCATTCTTCCCCACTTTACGGCCGAGACTTCGCACACAGACGGGACAGCAGTGAAGAGACATTTTGAAAACTCTTTGCACCTGATGCATCCAGGTAGGTTTCGGTTTCTGCCCGAGCTAACAATCTAAGGAGAAAATCACTGCCCACAAGAGCTTAACATCTGATATGACAAAGAAAATTCTGCTCATAAGAGCTTACAATCTAACAAGAAAATGTCTGCCCACAAGAGCTCAAGATGAAAAGAATATAAATATAGCACTTACCTTGCAGATATCCACTTACCTTTCTCTTTACTTTATTCGTCAAAAATTATAAACTAGAGGCCAAAAAACTATTCATGCATACATACAAAAATGAAAGGGGGAGAGGTGCCCTTTTTAGCCATTGGGTCTTTTGAGGGTTTTTTTAGCCCTCTTTTTTTTTAAAGGTAGGGAAGGTGCCATTTATGGGTCTTTTGTGTAATGTAGGCCTTTGTTTATTAAGGGAGGGGAGGTGCCCTTAAGGGGTCTTTTGGAATAATATAGGTATTTTTTTGGAGGATGGTGGTGCCCTTTCTGGCCACCGGGTCTTTTGGGGCAGTTTGGGCCTTTTTATAAAGGGGTAGTGCCCTTTTTTGTCATTGGGTCTTTTGGGATAAGTTAGGTCTTTTTTTGGAGGATGGGGGTGCCCTTCTTGGGTACTGGGTCTTTTGGGATGCTTTAGGCCTTTTTTGAAATGGGGGGGGTGCCCTTTATGGGTCTTTTGGGGTTCCGTAGGCTTTTTTCAGGGGGAAGGAGTGACCTTTTGCCCATTGGGTCTTTTAGGACAGTTTAAGCCTTTGTTTGGGCAGGGTTGCCCTTGTTAACAATGAGAAAGTTTACAGCATTTTTGTTTGGGGGAGGGGGAGCCCTTACTCTGGAGTCCTAAATCACACACCTTCGCGCACCAGGGGGCCAGGTACTGCTTGTCTATCCTCCGTAAAGGGGTAACCCTTCTTCCCCACTTTACGGCCGAGACTTCGCACACAGACGGGACAGCAGTGAAGAGACATTTTGAAAACTCTTTGCACCTGATGCATCCAGGTAGGTTTCGGTTTCTGCCCGAGCTAACAATCTAAGGAGAAAATCACTGCCCACAAGAGCTTAACATCTGATATGACAAAGAAAATCCTGCTCATAAGAGCTTACAATCTAACAAGAAAATGTCTGCCCACAAGAGCTCAAGATGAAAAGAATATAAATATAGCACTTACCTTGCAGATATCCACTTACCTTTCTCTTTACTTTATTCATCAAAAATTATAAACTAGAGGACAAAAAATGATTCATGCATACATACAAAAATGAAAGGGGGAGAGGTGCCCTTTTTAGCCATTGGGTCTTTTGAGATTTTTTTTAGCCCCCTTTTTTTTTTTAAAGGTAGGGAAGGTGCCCTTTATGGGTCTTTTGTGTAATGTAGGCCTTTGTTTATTAAGGGAGGGGAGGTGCCCTTAAGGGGTCTTTTGGAATAATATAGGTATTTTTTTGGAGGATGGTGGTGCCCTTTCTGGCCACCGGGTCTTTTGGGGCAGTTTGGGCCTTTTTATAAAGGGGTAGTGCCCTTTTTTGTCATTGGGTCTTTTGGGATAAGTTAGGTCTTTTTTTGGAGGATGGGGGTGCCCTTCTTGGCTACTGGGTCTTTTCGGATGCTTTAGGCCTTTTTTGAAATGGGGAGGTGCCCTTTATGGGTCTTTTGGGGTTCCGTAGGCGTTTTTTCAAGGGGAAGGAGTGACCTTTTGCCCATTTGGGTCTTTTAGGACAGTTTAAGCCTTTGTTTGGGCAGGGTTGCCCTCGTTAACAATGAGAAAGTTTACAGCATTTTTGTTTGGGGGAGGGGGAGCCCTTACTCTGGAGTCCTAAATCACACACCTTCGCGCACCAGGGGGCCAGGTACTGCTTGTCTATCCTCCGTAAAGGGGTAACCCTTCTTCCCCACTTTACGGCCGAGACTTCGCACACAGACGGGACAGCAGCGAAGAGACATTTTGAAAACTCTTTGCACCTGATGCATCCAGGTAGGTTTCGGTTTCTGCCCGAGCTAACAATCTAAGGAGAAAATCACTGCCCACAAGAGCTTAACATCTGATATGACAAAGAAAATCCTGCTCATAAGAGCTTACAATCTAACAAGAAAATGTCTGCCCACAAGAGCTCAAGATGAAAAGAATATAAATATAGCACTTACCTTGCAGATATCCACTTACCTTTCTCTTTACTTTATTCATCAAAAATTATAAACTAGAGGACAAAAAACTATTCATGCATACATACAAAAATGAAAGGGGGAGAGGTGCCCTTTTTAGCCATTGGGTCTTTTGAGTTTTTTTTTTTAGCCCCCTTTTTTTTTTTTTAAAGGTAGGGAAGGTGCCCTTTATGGGTCTTTTGTGTAATGTAGGCCTTTGTTTATTAAGGGAGGGGAGGTGCCCTTAAGGGGTCTTTTGGAATAATATAGGTATTTTTTTGGAGGATGGTGGTGCCCTTTCTGGCCACCGGGTCTTTTGGGGTAGTTTGGGCCTTTTTATAAAGGGGTAGTGCCCTTTTTTGTCATTGGGTCTTTTGGGATAAGTTAGGTCTTTTTTTGGAGGATGGGGGTGCCCTTCTTGGCTACTGGGTCTTTTCGGATGCTTTAGGCCTTTTTTGAAATGGGGAGGTGCCCTTTATGGGTCTTTTGGGGTTCCGTAGGCGTTTTTTCAAGGGGAAGGAGTGACCTTTTGCCCATTTGGGTCTTTTAGGACAGTTTAAGCCTTTGTTTGGGCAGGGTTGCCCTCGTTAACAATGAGAAAGTTTACAGCATTTTTGTTTGGGGGAGGGGGAGCCCTTACTCTGGAGTCCTAAATCACACACCTTCGTGCACCAGGGGGCCAGGTACTGCTTGTCTATCCTCCGTAAAGGGGTAACCCTTCTTCCCCACTTTACGGCCGAGACTTCGCACACAGACGGGACAGCAGTGAAGAGACATTTTGAAAACTCTTTGCACCTGATGCATCCAGGTAGGTTTCGGTTTCTGCCCGAGCTAACAATCTAAGGAGAAAATCACTGCCCACAAGAGCTTAACATCTGATATGACAAAGAAAATCCTGCTCATAAGAGCTTACAATCTAACAAGAAAATGTCTGCCCACAAGAGCTCAAGATGAAAAGAATATAAATATAGCACTTACCTTGCAGATATCCACTTACCTTTCTCTTTACTTTATTCATCAAAAATTATAAACTAGATGACAAAAAACTATTCATCCATACATACAAAAATGAAAGGGGGAGAGGTGCCCTTTTTAGCCATTGGGTCTTTTGAGTTTTTTTTTTAGCCCTCTTTTTTTTTTAAAGGTAGGGAAGGTGCCCTTTATGGGTCTTTTGTGTAATGTAGGCCTTTGTTTATTAAGGGAGGGGAGGTGCCCTTAAGGGGTCTTTTGGAATAATAGAGGTATTTTTTTGGAGGATGGTGGTGCCCTTTCTGGCCACTGGGTCTTTTGGGGTAGTTTGGGCCTTTTTTTAAAGGGGTAGTGCCCTTTTTTGTCATTGGGTCTTTTGAGATAAGTTAGGTCTTTTTTTGGAGGATGGGGTGCCCTTCTTGGCTACTGGGTCTTTTGGGATGCTTTAGGCCTTTTTTGAAAGGGGGAGGTGCCCTTTATGGGTCTTTTGGGGTTCCGTAGGCCTTTTTTCAGGGGGAAGGAGTGACCTTTTGCCCATTGGGTCTTTTAGGACAGTTTAAGCCTTTGTTTGGGCAGGGTTGCCCTCGTTAACAATGAGAAAGTTTACAGCATTTTTGTTTGGGGGAGGGGGAGCCCTTACTCTGGAGTCCTAAATCACACACCTTCGTGCACCAGGGGGCCAGGTACTGCTTTTCTATCCTCCGTAAAGGGGTAACCCTTCTTCCCCACTTTACGGCCGAGACTTCGCACACAGACGGGACAGCAGCGAAGAGACATTTTGAAAACTCTTTGCACCTGATGCATCCAGGTAGGCTTCGGTTTCTGCCCGAGCTAACAATCTAAGGAGAAAATCACTGCCCACAAGAGCTTAACATCTGATATGACAAAGAAAATCCTGCTCATAAGAGCTTACAATCTAACAAGAAAATGTCTGCCCACAAGAGCTCAAGATGAAAGGAATATAAATATAGCATTTACCTTGCAGATATCTACTTACCTTTCTCTTTACTTTATTCATCAAAAATTATAAACTAGAGGACAAAAAATGATTCATGCATACATACAAAAATGAAAGGGGGAGAGGTGCCCTTTTTAGCCATTGGGTCTTTTGAGATTTTTTTTAGCCCCCCTTTTTTTTTTAAAGGTAGGGAAGGTGCCCTTTATGGGTCTTTTGCGTAATGTAGGCCTTTGTTTATTAAGGGAGGGGAGGTGCCCTTAAGGGGTCTTTTGGAATAATATAGGTATTTTTTTGGAGGATGGTGGTGCCCTTTCTGGCCACCGGGTCTTTTGGGGCAGTTTGGGCCTTTTTATAAAGGGGTAGTGCCCTTTTTTGTCATTGGGTCTTTTGGGATAAGTTAGGTCTTTTTTTGGAGGATGGGGGTGCCCTTCTTGGCTACTGGGTCTTTTCGGATGCTTTAGGCCTTTTTTGAAATGGGGAGGTGCCCTTTATGGGTCTTTTGGGGTTCCGTAGGCGTTTTTTCAAGGGGAAGGAGTGACCTTTTGCCCATTGGGTCTTTTAGGACAGTTTAAGCCTTTGTTTGGGCAGGGTTGCCCTTGTTAACAATGAGAAAGTTTACAGCATTTTTGTTTGGGGGAGGGGGAGCCCTTACTCTGGAGTCTTAAATCACACACCTTCGTGCACCAGGGGGCCAGGTACTGCTTGTCTATCCTCCGTAAAGGGGTAACCCTTCTTCCCCACTTTACGGCCGAGACTTCGCACACAGACGGGACAGCAGCGAAGAGACATTTTGAAAACTCTTTGCACCTGATGCATCCAGGTAGGTTTCGGTTTCTGCCCGAGCTAACAATCTAAGAAGAAAATCACTGCCCACAAGAGCTTAACATCTGATATGACAAAGAAAATCCTGCTCATAAGAGCTTACAATCTAACAAGAAAATGTCTGCCCACAAGAGCTCAAGATGAAAAGAATATAAATATAGCACTTACCTTGCAGATATCCACTTACCTTTCTCTTTACTTTATTCATCAAAAATTATAAACTAGAGGACAACAATGATTCATGCATACATACAAAAATGAAAGGGGGAGAGGTGCCCTTTTTAGCCATTGGGTCTTTTGAGAATTTTTTTAGCCCCCCCTTTTTTTTTAAAGGTAGGGAAGGTGCCCTTTATGGGTCTTTTGTGTAATGTAGGCCTTTGTTTATTAAGGGAGGGGAGGTGCCCTTAAGGGGTCTTTTGGAATAATATAGGTATTTTTTTGGAGGATGGTGGTGCCCTTTCTGGCCACCTGGTCTTTTGGGGCAGTTTGGGCCTTTTTATAAAGGGGTAGTGCCCTTTTTTGTCATTGGGTCTTTTGGGATAAGTTAGGTCTTTTTTTGGAGGATGGGGGTGCCCTTCTTGGCTACTGGGTCTTTTCGGATGCTTTAGGCCTTTTTTGAAATGGGGAGGTGCCCTTTATGGGTCTTTTGGGGTTCCGTAGGCGTTTTTTCAAGGGGAAGGAGTGACCTTTTGCCCATTGGGTCTTTTAGGACAGTTTAAGCCTTTGTTTGGGCAGGGTTGCCCTCGTTAACAATGAGAAAGTTTACAGCATTTTTGTTTGGGGGAGGGGGAGCCCTTACTCTGGAGTCCTAAATCACACACCTTCGCGCACCAGGGGGCCAGGTACTGCTTGTCTATCCTCCGTAAAGGGGTAACCCTTCTTCCCCACTTTACGGCCGAGGCTTCGCACACAGATGGGACAGCAGTGAAGAGACATTTTGAAAACTCTTTGCACCTTGGAGTCCTGGAGGATGCTGGGACTGTGACATCGCAAGGGGGCGGGGTCACCATGTGACATGAACATGTGACCCTGTCCCCATGCCCCTATATAAGTCCCAGCGCAGCGCGCCTCTGCCATTCCGGGCAGAGAGAGCATCGGGTCAACATCGGAAGAAGAAGAAGAACAAGAAGAAGGACAAGAAGGAAAAGGCGCCGGCGGCGCGGAAGACGACGACCGCCGCAAGAACAGAAGAGACCCCCGGAAGACCCCCGAAGGCGGATGGAGACCCCCAGACGACGGCGGCGACGACGAAGAAGGTAGCCGGACTCCTCCGCTCGTGAAAGAGCTAGGTAAAAGAGCAGAAGAGAGCGGAGGAGTCCGGCGAGAAGACCCCCAAGACGGAAGAAGACCCCCGGAGCAGTGCAATAAAATATTTTTTCAAAAGTGTGTGTGTTTTTGTACTTTTATATTTTACACCTTAGGTGAATGGGTAGGGGTACATCGTACCCCATACTCATTCACATAGGGTGGGGGGCCGGTATCTGGGGGCCCCCTTATTAAAGGGTGCTCCCAGATGCCGATAAGCCCCCGCCCGCAGACCCCGACAACCAACGGCCAGGGTTGTCGGGAAGAGGCCCTTGTCCTCATCAACATGGGGACAAGGTGCTTTGGGGTGGGGGGGCCGCACGGCCCCCCTTTCCCCAGGGCACCCCCCATGTTGAGGGCACGCGGCCTGGTACGGCTCAGGAGGGGGGGGGGGGCGCTCGTTCGTCCCCACCCCTTTCCTGGCCTGCCAGGCTGCGTGCTCGGATGAGGGTCTGACATGGATTTGGGGGGAACCCCCACGCCGTTTTTTTTCGGCGTGGGGAGTCCCTTTAAATCCATGCCAGCTTACGGAGCCAGCGCGGCGGCATTTAGTGCCTACGCTAGCTACGTAACCTGAAGTCACGTGCTAAATGAACGGACTTGCCGATGAGCGGCAAGTCCGTTCATTTTCAAAAGTCCCGCGGACTTGCCTACTAACGGCGGGATTGTCCGCCGGACTGCCAAGTCCAGCGGATAATTTTAAAACCAAACTTAAAACTTTGGCGCCAAAAAGTCCGCCGGACTTTGGCGCCAAAAAATCCGCCGGCGCCCACACACGAGGGGATTATCCGCTGGACTTCAGTCCAGAGGATAATCCCGCGGGATAGTCCCTTCGTGTGTACGCGGCATAAGCGATCGTTTTTCTGATCGCTGCATTAGTGTCACTGGTGCCACTAGGTAGCCAGTTTTTTTTTAGTTTAACCGCCAGATTTATATAGGTTCATAAATAGGTTTATAGGTCAGGTAACCCCATATTACAACCTAAATAAAGGTTTTAACCCCCTGATTGCCCCTAGAGTTAACTCTTTCACCAGTGATCACCGTATAAGTGTCACTGGTGACGCTGGTTAGCCAGTTAGTTATTTAGGTTCCCCGTCAGGTTTTTATATAGCGTCAGGTACCCCCATATATTACCTAATAAAGGTTTTAACCCCCTGATTGCCCCTAGTTAACCCTTTCACCAGTGATCACTGTATAACTGTTACGGGTGACGCTGGTTAGTTAGTTTGGTTTTTATACTGTCAGGGCACCCACCATTTATTACCCAATAACGGTTTAACCCCCTGATCGCCCGGCGGGTGATATCAATTAGGTTTTAGGGTCAAATAAGGTCTGCGTCGCCCCAGGTTAGTGCCAGTACCGCAAACACCCACGCGCAAAGCATACACCTCCCTTAGTGGTACAGTATCTGAACAGATCAATATCTGATCTGATCAGATCTATACTAGCGTCCCAGCAGTTTAGGGTTCCAAAAAACGCATTGTTAGCGGGATCAGCCCAGATACCTGCTAGCACCTGCGTTTTCCCCCCTCCGCCCAGCCCAGCCCAGCCCAGCCCCCCCAAGTGCAGTATCGATCGATCACTGTCACTTACCACACACTAAACACACATAACTGCAGCTTTTGCAGTGTCAGGTCTGATCCCTCCGATCGCTAACAGTTTTTTTGGTAGCGTTTTGATACAGTCGCTGACAGCCTAGGAGCTTTTTTACCTGTGAGTCTCACTAGTGTACCACTAAATTTAGAGCCAAAATGGCAAATCGAAGGTACACTAGTGAAGAGGCCTACACGTTTCTGAGCATGACAGATAGTGAAGAGGAGGTCACTCATCTGTCAGATTCAGGCTCAGAATACGATCCTGTAGACGACAGCGGCTCCATGACAGATAGCTCTGACGACGAAGGTGAGGTCCCTGCTAAGGTCAGGCGTACCCGATCCCGATCTTCTGCTGTTGTTGAGGTGCAAGAACCGCAGGTCCCTCGTATGGAGCAGGGAAGTACTAGCGCCGCTATTCCTTCTGGTGAACTGGCAAGCACCAGCGGCCTAGTACACCCTGGACGTACATCCAGCACTGCAGTAACACTTGGTGATGTGGCGAGTCCCATAAGTGCAGTTCAAGCTGGCGAGGTGGCAAGCACAAGTAGTGTCCGGCTGCCACCAAGAAGAAGACAAAGGCAGGCCCAGTCAGGCCCATAGTGTCCTTCGTGCAGAATTCGCCAATCCTGATTGGGTGCCCACCACTTCTGCAGAACCCGTACTTCCCCCATTCACTGGCCAACACGGTATTCAAGTGGAAACAGCTGATTTTAAGCCACTTGATTTTTCTTCGCTGTTTTTCACGGAAGATCTCTATAGATCTATTGTGGACCAAAGTAATTTATATGCTGGTCAACACATTGCTGCTAATCCCCAGTTGCCTTCCCTTGCCAGAGATTGGAAACCAATTACGGTTTCCGAATTTAAGACCTTTCTGGGCCTTTCCCTCAACATGGGCATACATAAATTCACGATGTTGCAAACTTATTGGTCCACCCGCCCAATCGATGCCCGTGTTCTCTGCCTCCATGTCCAGGAAATGATATGAGCAGATCGTGCGGTTCATGCACTTTAACAACAATGAACTTTGTCGTCCTCGTGGAGACCCTGAATACGATCGGCTCTACAAAATTCGGCCCCTCATAAACCATTTCAACCAACGTTTTACAGCCTTGTTTACTCCCAATTAAGTTGTCTGCGTTGATGAGTCCCTGATTACATTTTCTGGCCGCTTGTCTTTAAAACAGTACCTTCCCAGCAAGCGTGCCAGATATGGGGTCAAGCTCTATAAGTTCTGTGACAGGGCAACAGGCTATGTATGGAGCTTTACGGTTTATGAGGGAAAAGATAGTTACGTAGAGCCGGAGAACTGCCCAGATTACATAGGGAGCGCTGGCAAGATAGTGTGGAACTTGGTGTCACCCTTATTCGGAAAGGGGTACCACTTGTATGTGGACAATTATTACAGGAGCGTGCCACTGTTTAGTCATTTGTTTGATCAGCAGATTGAAGCATGTGGCACCGTGCGACCTAATCGCCGGGGCTTTCCCCAGCGGCTTGTAGATTCCCATCTTAGGCTGGGGGAGAGAGCCTGCTTGCAGTGTAATAACTTGCTCGCTATGAAGTGGAGGGATAATATGAATGTTTTCGTTCTTACCTCCCTTCATGCAGACACAACAGTCCAAATTCGTACGGCGGCTGGTGTTGTGGAGAAACCCCTCTGTGTCCACGAATATAACCAAAATATGGGAGGGGTGGACCTCAACGACCAGTTGTTGGCGCCGTATCTAGTTGCCCGCACCTGCAGACGCTGGTACAAAAAAGTGTCTGTTTACTTATTTCAATTGGCTTTGCTGAATGCTCATGTGCTATACAGAGCTTCAGGTGGGACTTTATCCTTCTTTACATTCCAGGAAGAGATTGTGACAGACCTCCTGTATCCAGGCGCTTCTGCACCTCATGATTCCCAACCAAATGCAGTAAGCCGGCTGCATGAGAGGCATTTTCCTTATGTCCTCCCGAGTACCCCTACCCAACGAGCCCCCCAAAGAAGACATGTGTCTGTACCAAGCACAGATCAAGGCGTGACAACCGTTATTATTGTCCACTGTCCTGACAATCCTGGTCTTTGCATTGGTGAATGTTTTGAACGCTACCACACACTAGTGAAGTTTTAGTGTAGGGTACAGCATTTCACAGACTAGGATACACTTACACAGGGTCTCCCAAGATGCCATCGCATTTTGAGAGACCCGAACCATTACAGTTGTTAAAATTACAGTTACAAAAAAAAGTGTAAAAAAATAAAAAAAAAACCTACAAAAAAAAACACAACAAAAATATAAAATTAAAAAGACAAAAATAGTTGTAGTTTTATTGTTCTCTCTCTCTCTATTCTCTCTCTATTGTTGCTCTTTTTTTTTTACTGTATTCTATTCTGCAATGTTTTATTATGTTTTATCATGCTTGCTTTTCAGGTATGTAATTTTATAATACTTTACTGTTTACTGTGTTTTATTGTTAACCATTTTTTTGTTTTCGCCATTCAGCTGCAGCGCGGATTTATTTATCTTGACAGCAACAGCGTTTGCTCCCACGATACATAAAGCCATGACTCCAATGCTGTAGGAGGTGATTTCACCACCACAGTTAAAAAAAAAGAGCATATATGCCGAAGCATGGGGGCAGCAGGGGCGGAGGAGCGATTTGCTCTTAATGCCGCGTACATACGGTGGAAATTCAGACAGAGGCTTGCCCGTGGAAAAGTCTGCCCGTGTGTACGCGGCATAACTTTTTTGCGGGAGGATGCCCCATGCTTCAGCATATATAAATGGTGCATGTATGCCCATCATTAGAAGTGGGTGGGTGGGGAAGGGGTTTGGCCCAGAGATGGCCGAATGAGGGAGGAACATCAGTGGAGCCCCAGGCAGCCCCCAGCTAAGCCACTGCTAGTAAACAGCTAGTAATAGCTAAACCCAGCGTCTGCAACACACGGTATGACAACCCGGAGAAGGCATAGGACCAGATCAGTAACAAGAGGGGCCATGGCAGCTACATCTCAGAGCGGGATAAGAAGATACCTTCGGGATACACAGCCACCGGCACTGAGCCCCAGCAAAATAAAATCTCAATCTCAAACGTTCCAACACGGAAAGTGTAAACCTATCGCCATCACTACCCTCTATCCTTACCTCAGCAACTCCCTCCCTCCCACCTGAGCGGCGAATGCTCGCGAGACCCCTGCATAGGATCGGAGTCGAAGGAGCTGCTTCTACTTTTTCTCCAGCAGTGTCCGTTCCTGATCTTTCTATTTTGGATCCGCAAACTCGTCCATCGGACGCCCCAGTGGAAACCCAGAACAGACCCAGACCAGGTGAGACAGTTATTGATTTTTCAACATTACCACTCACCTCCTCTGCAAACCCCGCAGATACTGACCTGCAGACCATACAGTCGGCCATATAGCCGGGAAGTATTACAGCAATCCCCCAGGTTCCTTGTTCTGAGGATTTAATTGCAGGCTCACTTATTGACTGTACTGACTTTACCCCTATTATCTGCCCCTCAGGGGGTGAGGAGGTTTCTAGGAGGATAATGGCGGGAGCGATGCAAAGTCAAAGTTATATGGAGGACGATTTAAGATCTTTGTTACAAGCCCTCCCTACACAAGCCGATATTGAAGCAATGATTACTCGGATTGAAGAAGCACACAATAGGGACATACAGGAGGTGAGGGCAGAAGTGCAAGCTTTATCTGGCCGGGTGGAAGAGGGGGAAGCTCTGACGACCTCATTGGAGACCAGAGTAGTAGCCATGGAAAAACTCCAGGCCCTACAAGCGGACACAACATCTAAAATACAGCTCCATTTAGAGGAATTGGAAGACCGCAGCCGTCGCAATAATTTGCGCCTGCGAGGGATCCCGGAGGCTATAGGTATAGAGGACCTAGCAGGAACAGTCATCTCAATTCTCAGCAAAGTGCTGGAGACTACATCAGTGCCCCTGGAGCTAGATAGGGTGCATAGAATCTCCGGGCTAAAATCTTTTTACCCTGATAGACCCCGCGATACTCTCTGTAGGGTACACCGGTACCAACAATAGGAACTTATCCTGAATAGAACATGGGAACATGGGGATGTAGAGCTGGATGGGATGGCAGTGAGGATCCTGCCAGATATCTCAAGAGCAACACTGCAAAGGCGAGCTATACTAAGACCAATATTAGACTTAGCTAGACGCCAAGACTGTACTTATAGATGGAGATATCAATTTGCGGTTACCTTCCACAAGGCTCAATCATCCTTTACTTTATGTTCTCCGGCTGACCTTCCAACCTTTTTTACTTTTTTGGGTACGGAACAAGTGCAGGTGCACAATTGGCTTCAGATTATTCCTAGATCGATGGCCCGGCCGGGCCCAGCTACCGTACAGAACAACCAGATGGGTCGAGGACAGAGGTCTAGAAGGGGGTCACAGGCACCACTTGCTAAGGGGACATGTGAGACATGATTAACTGTTAGAAACAGATGGATTTAACCATATCAACTGCACCCCAGAAGATGTGGTGGCCTCTCCCCCCCCCCTCCCCTAGATGACCCTTACTGACTCCCTCTCCTTATTTTTCCTGCTCTACCTTCTCCTTGCTTTTTTTTGTTCTCTTCTATGGAGATTCTCTCCCCGTCTCCCCTTTTCTTTATTTTCCCTCTTTTCCCTTCTTTATCCTTCATCCTTCCTAATCCATAGAATTACGTTGATAAATCATTGCATTCACGAACCCTCTCAGGTATAATGAAGGGGGAATTATGTTAAATATCGTTTTGTCCCACTATCTGAGCTGAAAGAGTAGTGGTGTATAAAAAAGATGTAATTTATCTTGAAGTTCCTCTCCTCATGGTGAAAAGCAACCAGTTGACCTCCTTGTTAAAGGAATTAAATTTAGTTGAAGCAAGACATAAACATGCCCAAACACCTTCATCAGAGACTGAACTAAAAATTCTGCGTAAAAAAATTACAGATTTAATGCTATATAAAGCAAAAGCACAAATACAAATCTGCCGTAAAATTTCCTATGAGTCGGCTAATAAATGCAGAAGGGTACTGGCTAGGACTTTGAGAGAGCAGGTCTTGGGGAATTATATTCCACAAATAATATCATCAAACGGACAAAAATGCTCCCTCCCTAAAGATATCGTGAGGGAGTGTCAAAGATATTATTCAGGTTTATATAACCTTCAGAAAGATCCCACTTCTATGACGCAAATAGAAGAATATTTAACGGAATCCCAAATGCCTAAATTAAACTTGGAGACGAGTAAACTAATAGATAAACCTTTTATATCAGAGGAAATGCAAAATGCGATTGGACATATTAAAATAGGAAAGGCCTCAGGACCAGATGGTTTCACTATCGCTTATTATAAATCTTTATCAACGTCTCTGAGTAAATTTATGCTGAAATTCTTCAATGAATTGGTATGTAATACGAAACTCCCTCACAATACACTTACGGCATTAATTGCATTAATATACAAAGAGGGGAAAGACCCTACTGCTTGCGGTAGTTACAGACCGATTTCTTTGCTCAATACCGATTTAAAAATATATACGAAGATGATAGCTACCAGAATCCAAGAGCATATACCAACATTGATCCACTTGGATTAGGTTGGATTTGTGCCTACCCAAAAAGCTAGGGACAATACAACTAAAGTATTAAATCTTCTGTATGCGGTAAAAAAAAATCAAATCCCCTGTGTATTTTTAGGAACTGATGCTGATGGCTGTTCTGAGACAAGTGGGGATAGGAGAGGTTATGATTTCCCATATATGTGCATTATATTCGGATCCCTCAGCACGAGTTAGAGCTAATGAAGTGCTATCGGAGCCATTCTTGATTAAAAATGGCACTAGACAAGGCTGTCCCCTATCGCCACTCCTATTCGCTCTGTCACTAGAGCCATTTTTGTGTACGGTCCGGTTAAATCCGGATATAGGAGGAGTGACGATAGGGGACACCCAACAGAAGGTATCGGCATATGCGGACGACATGCTGTTCTCACTTACGAACCCTAAAATTTCACTACCGATACTCCTTCACAAATTTAAAAAATATGGTACCCTATCAAATTTAAAGATTAATTTTAATAAATCGGAGGCAATGGGAATAGGAATAGGGAATCCTGAGTTAGAAAAATTTCAGAGTAACTTCAAATGCAAGTCGACTACAACTGCCCTGAAATATTTAGGGACATATATACCTCCTAAAACGTCTCTAATATTTGACCTTAATTTCCCACCATTATTAAAAGAAACAAGGAAATTACTTAAAAAATGGGAGGTGGGATTACATTCGTGGTTTGGGAGATGCAACATCATCAAGATGTGCATTCTCCCAAAATGTCTGTATCTCCTTCAGGCCCTCCCAATCTATATCCCCTCTAAATACTTAGATCAGGTGGCCACAATGTTCTTTGAGTTTATCTGGGCCCATAAACGAACAAGATTGAGTAGACAACAACTGCTATATCCTAAAATATACAGTGGCCTGGCGGTGCCCGATTTACGGAGATACCAACAGGCGACACATATAACGAGACTAATAGATTGGAATCGACATCAAAAAACTAAATTATGGCCAAGATTGGAGCAAGTTCAGAGCAGTATATTATTGACTAGGGCACCATGGTGCTACTCGCCACTGCCAAACGATATAAAAAAACATCCGTTGGTGGGCCTGACCGTGCGGAAATGTAGATCACTTTTTGCAAAATATTCTCTTACGTCAACTTATTCCCCCACTGTATCCAATTCTTGGGAACTCGGCGTTCTCTCCAGGAATCCAGGATCCATTTTTTTGTTCAATAAGGCAACATGGCCACTTTCAAGTATCTCATTTTATGGCTAATAACAAGTGGCTGTCGATGCTAGAACTAATGGATAAAACAGGCATTTTTGGATTGGATCACTGGAGACTGGAGCCCCGGATAGATATAGTCAAAATCTTACTTGGTATGAGACATACTGTACAGAAGAGGGGGCACTGACACATGTTTTATCAGCCGCATATCAGATATTGATTAGGCCATCAGAGGATTATCAGATGCCATGCCTTGGTGCTTGGGAGACAGACATCGGACGTAAGTTCACAGAACGCCAACGACAAAATATCATTAATCTTATACACGAATATTCTATAAGTACCAAGGTACAAGAGACAAACTTCAAAGTGGCTACAAGGTGGTACCAAACCACAGTAAAACTACATAGGATATACCCCTCTCTCTCGGATCAGTGCTGGGTTTGCCAATAGGATAAGTGAACAATTTTACATGTATTTTGGTCATGCCCAAAATTGGAAAACTTCTGGAGGACGATTCGACAAATAGCGCAAAATTTTACGGAACAAATAATTCCAAATGATCCAGCTTTCTTCCTGCTCCATGTAACAAATATACCAAGTAAAATTTATAAGAAATCAGTCCTTTGTCATCTTCTCAATGCTGCCAAGGCATGTATTCCTTTATGTTGGAAATCTACGCAAGGGCCATCTATTGGCATGTGGTTAAAAAAAGTAGAGGAAATGAAGAAAATGGAGGACTTAATCCTTTCAAAACATCATCAAAAGGAACAATATAATGAGACCTGGACAGCCTGGAATATATATATTTTCTCCAAGGAGGGACGCACCCTGTTTGAAAGCGATATGATAGATTAAAAGAAAGGCAATTTAGAGAGTATTGGGTAGAAGAGCGATTGGGGAGATAAAGGTAATTTCTGGAATCAGGATACTTCAATAGGGGCGTACTACCCGCCACCATTGTCCCCCCTTTTTTTGTGGGTATTTTGTATTGGGGTTGATTAAACGGGGTAAAATGTGAGGCAAGAAGTATAAGGCAACAAGGGATAATTGGCAGGAATAGACATCGATGGTATAGTGAAATAGTATAGGTTAAAGAAAAAGGAAAGGAACCAGCTGATTGATGGAAGCAGTGGAGAGGCCTAATATGCCACATATAAGATTGGAATATATGATTTAGAAGACTAATATAAACCAGATATATCTGAACTGCTGAGATTATGATTTCTGTATACTATGTATGGTCTGGAAAAGATGTGTTATTGTTTTTTGTTTAATATTATTCTTCTTTGGTCTTATGAAATAAATAAAAGATTTATTAAAAAAAAGAAGTGATTGGATGAAGGGAGGTATTCTAATGGTGGGCATACCCACCGATCAATCTCTTTTTTTTGTTCAGCCAACAGGCTGCATGAAAAAAAAAGATTACAATATATGTCCAACAAGGACCAGCAACGTACTGGTATTTTGCTGGAATTTGAATGGTTATACCAGAATGATGCCTGCAGGTTTAGGCATCATCTTGGTATCATTCTTTTCAGCCAGTGATCAGCTTTCATGTAAAAGCAATCCTATTGGCTAATTAGCCTCTAGACTGCTTTTACAAGCAGTGAGAGGGAATGTTCCCCCTCCCGGATATAAACAGCGCCATTGGGAAATTGGGAAAGCATTTTATCACACCAATCTTGGTGTGGTCAGATGCTTTGAGGGCAGAGGAAAGATCTAAAATCTAATAGACCCCAATTTTTTCAAAAAAAGACTGCCTGTCACTACCTATTGCTATCATAGGGGATATTTACATTCCCTGAGATAACAATAAAAATGATAAAAAAAAAATAAAAAAGATGGAAGGAACAGCTTAAAAATAAAATAAAAAAGCAAAATAAATACTAATTAAAAAAAAAAGCACCCCTGTCCTCCCCTGCTCTTGCGCAAAGGCGAGCGCAAGCGTCGGTCTGGCGTCATATGTAAACAGCAATTGCACCATGCATGTGAGGTATCACCGCGAAGGTCAGATCAAGGGAAGTCATTTTAGCAGTAGACCACCTCCGTAAATCTAATATGGTAACCTGAAAAGGCTATTAAAGGCTTTTAAAAATGTATGTAGTTTGTCGCCACTGCGCGTTTGTGCGTAATTTTAAAGCATGTTGTGTTTGGTATCCATGGACTCGGCCTAAGATCATCTTTTTTATTTCATCAAAAATTTGGGCAATATAGTGTGTTTTAGTGCATTAAAATAAAGAAAAGTGTATTTTTTCCCAAAAAAATGCGTTTGAAAAATCGCTGTGCAAATACTGTGTGGGGAAAAAAATGAAACACCCACCATTTTAATCTGTAGGGCCTTTGCTTTAAAAAATATATAGTGTTTGGGGGTTCAACATAATTTTCTTGCAAAAAAAAAATATGTTTTCATGTAAACAAAAAGTGTCAGAAAGGGCTTTGTCTTCAAGTGGTTAGAAGAGTGGGTGATGTGTGACATAAGCTTCTAAATGTTGTGCATAAAATGCCAGGACAGTTTAAACCCCCCCCCCCCCCAAATGACCCCATTTTGGAAAGTAGACACCCCAAGCTATTTGCTGAGAGGCATGTTGAGCCCATTGAATATTTTTTTTTTTGTCCCAAGTGATTGAATAATGCCCAAAAAAATAATTTACAAAAAGTTGTCACTAAATTATATATTGCTCAAACATGCCATGGGCATATGTGGAATTACACCCCAAAATACATTCTGTTCCTTCTCCTTCACATGTGTGAGACTTTTTGGGAGCCTAGCCGCGTATGGGACCCCAAAAACCAAGCACCGCATTCAGGCAGGCTTTCTAAGGGTGTACATTTTTTATTTCACTACTCACTGCCAATCACAGTTTCGGAGGTCATGGAATGCCCAGATTGCACAACCCCCCCAAATGACCCCATTTTGGAAAGTAGACACCCCAAGCTATTTGCTGAGAGGTATGGTGAGTATTTTGCAGATCTCGCTTTTTGTCACAAAGTTTTGAAAAAAGAAAAAATACTTTTTTTTCTTTACTTTCTTAATTTTCAAAAACAAATGAGAGCTGTAAAATACTCAGTCACCATGACTCTCAGCAAACAGCTTGGGGTGACTACTTTCCACAATGGGGTCATTTGGGGGAGTTTTGTGCTATCTTGGCATTTTATGGCCTTCGAAACTGTGATAGGTAGTGAGGAGTGAAATCAAAAATGTATGCCCATAGAAATCTTGAAGGCGGTGCTTGGTTTTCGGGGTCCCATACGTGGCTAGGCTCCCAAAAAGTCCCACACATGTGGTATCCCTCTACTCAGGAGAAGCAGCAGAATGTATTTTGGGGTGTAAGTCCACATATGCCCATGGCATGTGTGAGCAATATATCATTTAGTGACAACTTTGGGCAAAAAGTTTTGAGGGGGGGTGTGGCCTAGACACGGCCGAATGAAGACGTGAGTTGTTTGAGCTCCTGGCCCTCGCTATTCACCCAGCCCATTATGCGATAGTACGGCGGCATGCCCAACACAAGGAAGAGATTGGAAAAGGGAAGCGGACCGAAGACGACTAAAAATACCAAAAATAGTGAGAAGATAGACAGCTACCTTACGAGCCCTCGGACATCCAACTCAGCTAGTGGGATGACAGACTCGCGTAGCTCAAGGAGAGAGACACTGGAGCCAGGCACTTCACTGACCTCATTAGCAGTGCAAGCTGACCCTATTAAGCCGGCACTAAAAACAGACTCCTCGGTTATACCCAGTATAATGACCGTACAGCCGCCGGTGGATGCTCAACAGATACATACCGTGGCCATAGACCCTGACCTGAGAGCGCTGTTTCTCTCACTACCAACGAAGGCTGACATAGAAGCGTTAATCAGGCGGGTAGAGGAGGAACACCGGAGAGATCTCTGCGAGGTCCGGCAGGACGTGCAGAGCCTGACGTCAAGACTAGCAGCGGGGGAGAGCTCTGTAGATCAACTACAGCAACGCATCGCGGCATTGGAGTCGTGGCAGGACTCGAGTACACAGGCAATGGTGGAGCTACAACTTCATACAGAGGAAATGGAGGACAGAAGCCGCCGCCGGAATCTGCGTATACGGGGACTACCGGAGACGGCAGCACCGGAGGATCTAGTGAATATAGGAGCAGAGATCTTCAAGAAATTGTTGAATGAGACACCTCCGGTAGACATAGAGCTGGACCGGATACATAGAGCCTTGGGACCCCCGGCAGAATGATCCGGAACGCCCGCGGGACATAATATGCCGGATACATCACTATACCAATACATTATATTTGCACTGTCGAAGTCTATATTGCTAGAAGAGATTAATCTCAAAAATAGAAAACAGTGAAGTACTCACATGTCCTGCCAAAGCTCAATTATTTGTCATATGGGGGAGCCACTGAGCGTGGTATCCAGAGGATACCACTTCACTGTTTTCTATTTTTGAGATTAATCTCTTCTAGCAATATAGACTTCGACAGTGCAAATATAATGTATTGGTATACTGAGACTAACTTTATGACCTCCATCTATTTAGATGAGATTTTAAGGATACCAATTGCCTTGACAAAGGACCACAGTCCGAAACATGTTGGCATCTTCCTTTCCATATGTACCAAGCAAGTTTATACCCTTGTCATAATGCTTTGTATGTTTTTGCTCCTTTGACATGTTATAAACTGTATCAACTGACTCCAACTTTGTTGTAAACATACTATGCCTACCGAGCATTCTCCTGTTTATTTTTACACTGTTTGAATAAATGCTTACTTTTTCACATGCATACATTTGTTTACAAGTGTCTATCTTTACTCCAAGCATCCCCTAGGGGTACTGGCCGTTGTTTTATGCACATTATGGCCTACTATTAAAACTTTTATACAATTTTGGGATGCGATAGACCATTTGCTGTTCCACCTATTTGCCCATCCAAATATTTTTCTTTTCTTTCATTGATGGTTACCCCATCTAAATCCCCAACCGGGCAATTGTAGGTGACACCTTATTAAATACCTTACTTATTTTGTATATCACACATTAGGTACTCTCTACTTTATACTATATATCGTTTATATTTCATACCCACCTTCGCTCTGCATATCATACATTTGCACAGCCATCTATCATTGTGAATTTATCACATATTTCATACCTGGTTTCAATTATGGTTTATACCTCGGAGCCGAATGGGACACACGCATGTCCAACACCATGCATCACTTTGAGTCTAATGAGTATGTTCAGTCACAACTCAAGTATACTTTTCTCAACCTTACACACACCGTCCAAAAGAAGGCCTCCCTCTTTTGGCACATAAAATCTTTCAAAGAATATATTGCCCATGGCATTAACCCCTTCGGCCTCCGGGTACAAATCTTTCCCACTTTCCAGGACATTCGCCCGGATTTTAAGGCCTCCTGGGAAAATGTCCTGAAAAACTGTTCCAATGAACTTATGAAACTACTAATTACTGAATATGAGTCTCAAATGACGGCTCTAGATACCAAACTCGAGCTGATTAACACACAGCTCGAGCAATTTCAGACACACCCCCTATATATCTCACTTGATGAGCAGCTAAAAACCCGTTTTGACAAATTCAACCATGACATTCTTGCGCAAAAGGATAAAAAATTCTTTCGTGACAAGAAAGCCTTCCATGAGGAACGTGCATACAAATGGAGCGATACCAATCGCACAAATCGCTCCGACTCCTCTACACGCCCTGGCCCTAGGCCACCGAATTCTCGTTCCACCACTGACAAGACCTACACTTCTATTCACGCATCTCACCAATCCAATCTCCCTTTGGGGCTACGTAAGCCCAAACGTGGACGCACACCAAATTTTTCGAGTGACGATGTGTCTGACATGGAGGGGACCCCCGGCGCCTCCCCTCTTGGGGACTCGCCGGTGGCCCCCTCTAATGCCAAGACACACAGATCGCACTCACTCCCATCTGCATCTCAGCGTGCAGATTTTTTAGACAAAATGCGAACCTCACTACAGACACACCAACAATCTACTTCTCTCAATCCAAAAACCAAACGACCAACACGTTAGAAAAATCTTCCAACAACATCATCAACCTTTCCTCTTACACACTCACCAGACACGAAATCTCAGTTCTTGAAAAGGGACTTACTTTCTGTCCAACTTCACAGCTTGACAAGTTCACAGCCATTAAAGATATACATCTCTTTATTCGTAAGTTACTTTTGCACAGTATGTACACCCCCAATCCCTTTCCTGATAATGCTTTGCACACTGCCACTGAGACTACTGCTCTTCAGCAGCTCATTGAACTCCTGGAGGAGAACAATCCACCAGATTTGATTGACACTATTGACCTTGACAATGTGCTTAACAACCTTGAGGACGACATTCCTCCTTACAATTCACATCCTACACACCACATCTCGCTCAAGAAAAAATCAAGCTTTTTTCCCTCACCCAGCACTAATCCACGTGCTGCACTATTCCTACAGTCAGTGACCAACGAAATTCGCCACTTGCAAACCCACCCTACCCACCCCAAACAAAAAAACTTTACTTACAACCAACACCTAGCCTTACAAAATTTAAAAACTAACCCTTTGATAGTGATCAAACCGGCGGACAAGGGTGGAAACATTGTTGTCCTTAACAAATTAGACTATCTTGAAATGTGTCTTAACATATTACGTAACCGTGAATGGTATGCCACAATTCCCAGTACATCAATCAGGTCGTTCCAACAGGAACTTTATACTCTTGTTGATGACGCCTTTACACAACACATTATTGATAAACCTACTGTAGACTATGTTAGGACCAAATTCCCAAGAGAAGCTACATTTTATGCCTTACCCAAGGTACATAAAAACCTTCCAAGACCACCAGGTAGACCCATCGTCTCCGGACGTGGATGTCTCACTGACAACTTAAGTCGGTATATAGACAAATTACTCCAACCTTTAGTACAAGCATTACCTTCATATATACGTGATACTACACACCTACTTCAGGACCTTTCGGACCTCCACGTCGATGCCAACACTGTCCTGGTTGCCATCGACGTCGAGGCCCTTTACAGTTCTATTCCTCATACCTTAGGACTTACAGCCATCCAACACACTTTACTTAACGCCAATCTTTACTCCCAAGAGTTATCTCTATTCATTATTAGAGCACTCAAATTTATCTTGACCCATAACTTCTTTTCTTTTAATGGTTCCCACTACCTCCAGGTACAGGGCGTCGCCATGGGCACTTGTTGCGCACCGGCGTACGCCAATCTGTACCTGGGGGAGTGGGAACGAGACCTATTCACTACTGATGCCGCCAGTGTTTTTACTAAACATATAGCATCTTTTCGCCGCTATATAGATGACATTTTGATTCTATGGCAGGGCCCCATAGATACTTTACAACACTTCCTTCTATACCTCAACACTTCGAACTCTCTCAACCTCAAATTTACAATGACATACAGCCACAGTTCCATCTCTTTCCTTGACCTCACTCTTAGCAAGGACAGACATGGCCAATTACAAAGCCAACTTTTTCGTAAACCGACTGCAGGCAACACTATCCTTGCAGCCTCCAGTTTTCACCCCCAACCCCTACTCAAATCCATCCCCTTTGCCCAATACATACGTGCCCGACGCAACTGTTCCACGGATACCTCCTTTGAACACGAGGCCTCCGTATTGAGGGACAGACTTCGCGCACGTGGCTACAAAAATAGCGTTTTAAAAAACGCTTATAAAAAAGCGAAATCTAAATCACGCTCTGCTTTACTCATTCCCAAACCATCTGGGCCCTCCACACAACCACCTCTTAGAATTATAACAAATTACTGCCAACAACATAACGAAATCACTCAAATACTACTTAAACACTGGCACATCATCTCTACAGATAGAGCACTTTCCCCTTTTGTTCCGCCTAAACCTTTGATCACTTATCGACGTGCCCCATCTCTTCGTGACAAACTCATTACTAGTGAATACAAAAGCAGTAATAAATCCCAGAAACAGCTCAAGGGTACTTTTCCATGTGGCAATTGCAACTATTGCAAATACTTACCTAAATCTAACTTACACAACCTTCTACCCAATGGTCAACGCCTTTTTCCTAAACATTATGTTAATTGTCGTTCTATTGGCATTGTCTACCTTTTGGAATGTGAATGTGGGTGCTTCTACGTGGGCAAGACCAAACTACCATTCTGGAAACGAATCTATGGACACGTTACCAGTATAAATCAAAGAGATCCCGATCTACCATTGGGACGACACACTTCCATTGTTCACCCTGATATTATTCCCAAAATCTCGTTTAGAGCTCTAGACCATATCCCCCCCCCAAACCGAGGGGGTGATTACAATAAAGCGCTCCTTCAGAGCGAACTCCGTTGGATTTTTCACCTCAATGCCACCATACCTCCCGGCCTCAACGAAGCCTTCAATTTTAAACCCTATCTTGAGGGCTTCGAGACCGGAGTCTGTGAACTAGACCTATAACCATGGTCCCCCACGTTCAAGCACCCACACCTAATTCTATTATCTGTACTATCTTCTGTATTTTATGCAATTTTGCAATATGCAGGAATACATGCCTATGCATTATATACTATGTATGAATTGATACATGTTTTTCTTATGTATTATTGATACATGTTTTTCACCCATGTATTATATACTGTGTATGAATTGACACATGTTTCTCTCCCTCCTCTCCAAAGTTTTCTAAGCCATATACATCCATAGGTTGCTATTTGCAACCCTCTTGCATGTCCCCCATTGCTCATTTTTTCTACCATTTGTCCTATATGGACTAACTCATCGTTACCTAACCTGCCTTCTTTGACCCCTTCACTAAAATACCCGGCGCGGGTAAGACTAGGTGCGCGCGCGCGTTTGCTCCACTGCGCGCGCGCCACCTTTCCGCCTTCCATCTAGACCAGTCCTCTGGTCTGCTTCCTGTTTGCGCTCCACCTTGGAGCGCACCAGGAAGCTGGCGCTTGTCTGTCCCGCGTCGGTGACGTCACGACGCCGGACGCGGCCGCGCCGTGATGACGCGACCGCGCCCGGCACCGCCCCGTCAGAGGTCCATACTGGGAGGTTATTCTAGCGCCCTATGGCGCCTGCCTCCCAAAAACACACTAGCCAATTAGCATTAGCACTCAGGATGGCTGATACACACCCACCCTCAGCTGTTGCTCATTACTTGACCTCATATAAATCCCCTACACTCTGGCTTCAGTATCACGCTGCTGACTGACCAGAGATGACCTCCTATCCTTCACTTATGCATTATACTCAGGTAAATACATGGCCTACTTCATTGTAGCCATACATCATTACTTTGTTCCTCCTGTTCTGATTACTTTCCTTCTACTCTGTTTTACAGTGATACATTGGCTGACCCACTGTGTTTAATACAGGACTTGGGCTTTTTGCCCTATATCCTGTATGCCGGACCTTGTATTTTGAAGGGGTCTTCAGCAGGTTCTTTATACCCTAGTGTCGAAGTACACTTTGTTTTTACTGCACATACCCTTGATCCTCTGGATACCACGCTCAGTGGCTCCCCCATATGACAAATAATTGAGCTTTGGCAGGACATGTGAGTACTTCACTGTTTTCTATTTTTGAGATTAATCTCTTCTAGCAATATAGACTTCGACAGTGCAAATATAATGTATTGGTATACTGAGACTAACTTTATGACCTCCATCTATTTAGATGAGATTTTAAGGATACCAATTGCCTTGACAAAGGACCACATTATGGCCTACTATTAAAACTTTTATACAATTTTGGGATGCGATAGACCATTTGCTGTTCCACCTATTTGCCCATCCAAATATTTTTCTTAACCAGAAGGAGAGGATTATGAGGAGTGCATGGGAGGCGGGAACAGTAGAATTCAATGGGGCAACATTGAAAATTTTGCCGGATATATCCAGAGCAACCCTATATAGACGGGGGCTGCTGCGCCCAGTGTTGGATATAGCTCGCCGGCAGGGAGCAACATACCGATGGGGGTTCCCCCTCTCTGTGACATTTAGAAAAGAACAGAGCTCGTTTCTACTCCGCACGCCAAGAGACTTACCTGATTATTTCCTTTTCATGGCAGTGGAGCCAATACAAGTCCCAAATTGGCTGCAGTCGATATCACGGACAGAGGGTCGCCTGGGGACAGTAACATCAGGAAGGAGTCCTCATCGACGCCGACAGAGAAATGAAGGGAGAACTAGAGGACAATCTCCAATCAAGTCTACGTGAGTCTAATAAATGAGTTAAAAAGTTAGAAGATACATGAAATATCTCACATAACTTGTGTCAGGCTAGCGCTTCCGTATTTTCCCCCTTTTTTTTTTTTTGGGAAATCACCTGCATCCCCCCCCTTTTTTTTTTCTTCTTTTTTTGACTATTGAGTGGAGTAAGACAGCAAGACAGCATGACCGAAAAAGGTCAATAAGAGGGGGGGCAGCAATCCCACCCTGAGACAATAGAAGTAATACGTTTCATAAAACGATGTAGATGATGAAGAAGGAGGGTGAGATCCCTCTATATTGTGTTATACCGCTCCCTCCTACCAGTAGGTAGAGACACTCTATATAGCCTAGGAGGACAAGAGAGAAATCAGGACCTCTTTATTATTATTAAGCTATAATAGGTCGGTAAACACAGGAACTGTAAAAGCCGTGAGACTCTCCATCGATCACCCCATGACAGGAGTGGGACTTGGAGGTCGCCCTTCTCTCTGTTTTTTTCTTGTCCCCCTTTTCTTTTCTTTTTTTTTCTCCCCCGCTCTCTTTTTTTTTTCGAGAGACGGGTGAATTGATAGGGGGATGGATAGGGAGATGGACAAGAGGGCTGACATAAAGAAGACGTTATTGGAATCCTATGATGAATGTTATGATGAGTCACCCTGATTAATGATGACAAATTATGATTATTAATTATGATTATTATGATTACTATGTTGTTATTATGTTATGGTGATTGTGTCCGCACTTATAAATGAGGAGTCCGATACAGACTGAGGGAGGGATATAAGTGTGGGGATGGGAGGTGGTGAACCACTGTTTTTGCAGTTGAGGTTAGAGGAGGAGAGAATTCTGGGGGTTTTAATTTTTTTTTTTTTGGGGTCCCCTCCCCTTTTTTTATTTTATTTTTTTTATCCCCCCCTCCTCCCCCCCCTCGCTCCATAATGAAGGGGGGATAACTGCTAAATAGGACATAGATCACATCATATATTTATATATCCTATACTCTGTATCTTTTAAATTATAGGGGAAGGGAAGTTTGATGCCACAGAAGAGGACAAAAGGAAAAGAAAGGGATTTTTTTTTTTTTTTTGGGTGAGACAGGGAGGGGGGGGGGGGGGGTTATGGTTTCCCCCCCTCCCGGTCTCTCCATAAGGGGAAAGTTTTTTTATTTTTTTTTCCTCTTTATTAAGGGTTTTTTTTTTTTTTTTACACTGTGCAGGGTGGAAGGTTACTAGGGATCATTTGAGAGGGGAGAGTGAGGTCACAATCGTGGACTGGGGGGGTAAAAATTGAGTGGGGTTTTTTTTTTCTTTCTTTTTTTGTGGTGTGCTATCTAGAAGACTCATGCTGGGCAGCCAGTAACCACGGTAGAAATTATTCACGGAATAAAAGACACGTTTTTGATAGTAATTTTTAAAAATCACGTTTGTGACCGCGATCGGCGAATATTGAATTTTGCACTAGTATTATTACACGTATTATCACACGTATTATCACATGATCCACATATATTGGTGGATCCTTATAAATTCGGTCACTTTTATTTTTATTATTTTATTTTAACCCTTTTTTTTCTAGAGTTCTTGTCTCCCCTTTTTTTTTGGGGTGTAGAGTGATATATATTAAATGATACACGATGTGATATATGTGATGTGATATAAGGGTCTACCTACAATGGGAATTTCAAGGGGTAAGCAGTATACATGAATCAAGAGGTGATAAAATGAGAGACCCCACATACTACTGTCATATAATACTATCATTGTTATATTATATGTGTTATATGTGTTATAGGTGTTATAGGTGTTATGGATAGATCATTGTATAGATTGTTGTACCAGAATGATTGGTCGTAGAATTATATTTTTTTTGAGAGGGGGGGGGGTCAATTATAAGTGGTATGTCTCCCATCACCCTTCCCCTTTCCCTTTCTCTTCTTTTTCGGGGTAAGCCGTCTGAACATGAGACGGATTCCCTAATTTAAGATGAGCAGAGAAGAGATCAGATGAGGAGAGGGGAGAGGGAAAGGGAGAAGAAGGGCACAATTGTGGAATGTAAGGCAATATAGGGAAACTAACGCTTGGTAGAAAGAGAAGAGGAGAGGTGAGACCTGAGGATAAAGGCCTCTTCTCATAGTTACAGGTACTAGAGGGGGTGTTTTTTTTTTCTTATTTCCCCCCCCTCCCCTTCCTCGACCCTGTCAATTAAGTCGAGGGGAAGGTAGCCACAGGAAAGGGACATGCCACATGAATTGGGAGGCTGGGTGGGTGGAGGAGGATACAGGAGGTTATTATGGGCCGGTTCTAGCCACTTCCTCAAATAGGTTGACACATACGCCCTCTAGGAGGTGGAGGGGAATATATGTGTAGATAGGGATTAGTGTTAATCCAACTTAGATCAGGGGGGACACAGGGATTGGGATTTGGACCCACCCTGAAAACTCCCCCCTTGGGTTTTTTTTTTTTTTTGGGTTTTGGGTTTTTTTTTTTTTTTCCTTTCTCCCCGGTGTTTTCTTTTTTGTTTTTTTCTTTTTTTTTGTTCCTTTTGTGGTTTTTTTTGTTTTTTTTTACACACGGTCGGACTTTTTTCCGACGGATTCTGTCCGATCGGACAAGGTTGTTGAAAAATCTTTAATGCAGCGCATTCTCTTTTGCTTTACAATGCAACAAGAATGACATGTTTTAGCTGCTCCTATTCCGCACTTCTCACAAACTTACTTCTTTATTACTTTGCATTTATACACTACATGTTTATTTTGACTCTGAACGGAAAAGAATCTTTGTTATTTTTTTTACCATGATTTGTCTTTTTTGTTTTTTTTGGGGCTGGCAATGGGCAGTGTAAGCCTCTCTGATCATGCGGAGCGCTGACTGTGCCGGTCCTCCTGACTGCCACCTTCCACAGCCACCTCCTGGCTGAGGTCTTCCTGTGTATGAAAAAGGGACATAGTTTCAGTTATTTGTTGTCCTGAATTAAGTGAACATCATTTACCCTGCCATAAAACGGGAAATTCCCTGAATTTGGCAATGAAGAGGGGGAGAAAACTCATGTCGTTGAATCCCTGCATAATCTCTGCAAGACACAACACCACACAAAACCCTCTCAATTATGTCAGTCTAAACTCTCCTAATCTTCTCCATAAAGAAGCCTCAAGTTCAAATCAGTCTAGGCTAGTTATGTACCAACGTCAAATTGTACCTTCGTTTGTAGCGATCGTCTCGTGTGAGTTTTCTCTCCCCTCGTCTCCCAGATCGTGGCTACGACACAGGCGTGTGACGTTTTATATACAGTGCGCATGCGTCAAACTCCGCCCGCCCCTGACGATCTTTCTCGTCTATTCCCCACCCCTTCTCTTTACGGCGCAGTGGGGAGAGCACATGGCGGGGACACAGCAGGTGCGCCCCAAATATCCCACCAACGAGGAGGAGGACGAGGAAAGTCCTGAAATTCAAGGCCTCCAATATGTCATTTGGAGAAATGTTGGAGATGGTGGACATATTAAAGAGGAGCGACTATGATGGGAAGTATGGGCCTTACCTCAACCCCAATGTCCGCAAGGCCAAGATCATGTCTAAAGTTGTGAGGAGGCTGTACAATCAGTTTGGGGTACAACGATCCAAGGAGCAACTGAGGAAACGCTGGTCAGACCTGAAACTGAGGGATCAGTACAGAAAGATCAAGCAAATTCTTCTAAAAAGTAAGTAGTTGTGTTTTGTGTTTGATTTCTTGCTTGCATACTGCTCCATTGTGGTTTGATTTTTACAAAGTTGTACATTCCAAAATGGCCACTTTCAGGTTCGTCTGTGCATTCGATCGTGTTCAGCCTCGATCTTTCTGCCACTGTCATGGTCGTGTGTGTGTCCATTCGATCGTACGCAACCTCAATCGTTCGGCCACTTAAAATACGATGTTTGTTGTTTTTTTGGGGGAAAGGAAGTTTGTTCTCACTAGAAATGTCATCAAGAATGTAAAGCCAATTTATTCAATGTAAAGGAGAGGTCACCCAGTAGCTGTTTACCCATCTGGACTCTAGAGCACTAGTGCTGGGACACCCAAACCCCCTTTTTATTAGGCTTTTCCACACATGTGCTCCAGTGTATACTAGAGGGGGGTCTCCATCACACAAACTTCTACCAAAAAGCTAGTCAGTTTAGCACCTTTACAAAGTGACTACATTCATGTAGTTGACATTTGTAACTGGCCAAACTAAAATAGTGTCCGTCACTTTCAAGCAATGTTTGTCATTTCCTATTTCTGCCCTCAATAGATTGTGTTGCTAAATCTTCCTTTTGTACATTCTCATAGGGGAGCGAAAACTTGGGCCGTCTGAGGAAACCCCCAAACCAACACCTCCCAAAAAAGGGGAAAGAGCAGAAGCAGAGGAGGAGGAGGAGGAAGGAGAGATCATCGAACTTGGAGAAATTGTCACCACAACAGGTGAGTGTTGGAGAACACAGCTACTGGTAAGCTAATCCATGTATGGCTGCCTCATTTCCAACACCCCATTTTTTTTTGTTTGTGGTTTTTAGGTGACGTGGATGTTGTGGAAGAAAAATCGCACTTTACCACAGAGAGTGCCCACGTACTCATCGGAGAGATAATGGTCTGCAATAGAGATCTAGATTACATAAAGCAAAACATCAATGATGTTCAACAAAAATTGAAGAACATCATTGATGTTTTAGGAAACATATGAAAACGCACCAAGTAATAAACACACATTTGTGCCAGCTTCTGAACACATTTGCAACTTAAAAACTGTGTGAAATTTGGAACATGCACACATTGTGTCCACATGTGCTAGCTCCCATCATGGTGGATGAATGCCAACGTTTTTTTGGGGGTGCAAACACTTTACGAACTACGAAAGTGGTTGTGGTGAGGGGTTGCACCCCCAAAAAACGTCCATTCATCCCCATGATGGAAAATGGCACTTTTGAAGCTTCTAGGCATGTGTTTTACCATCTAATGACCATTTTCAGACCCAAATTGTGTGCATGTTCCAAATTTCCACTTTTCGGGGTGACCCCCCCATGTGATGAAGGCAAGATCAAACACACTTTGAACATATAGTCATGTCTGATCTTGTCTTCACTTTACAAAGTTGAACTTTCCTACTTCATAGGTTCTGCTTAAGCTCCATGCCTGGTTTTACCAATTGCGTAATCTTTGTAAACAATGTTGTAAATAACCAAGATGTTGTCAGTTTTGGCGTGAAGATTGTAAACGCACTTGTGAATGTTTTCCAAGTAAACTTTTTTATTTTTCGAAATGTGTGGCTTCCTTATTTAAAAAACACAATGCATTATGTATGTAAAATGTAAAGGATATGGGGGCAATGGGTGTTATTTACTAAAGGCAAATCCACTTTGCACTGCAATTTCCTTTCCCAGGGAACTTTTTTAATGCACTTGTAGAGCATAGAGAATACACACATGTCAGACCTGGTGATGAAAAGGAGTATTTTGGCTGTCAGTTATGCAGGACAAACCTTCTCTAGACCAAAGATTAGGTAGCAAACACACAACATGAGAATAATCTTTTTGGGAAGAAGAGACTGTTACCTCCTTTTGCCCAGAAAGTGCATTCCCACTGTCGAAGGCAAAGGGAAAAAATGTCAAAGTAAAATAAGCTAAAAAGAAGACTGAAATGACAAGAAATCATAGGTTGGTTAAAATATCAGATTTATTAAAAAATGCCTCTCACACATCGTCAGGCAGACTATTAACCTTTTCATTCTTTTCTTTTCTCTACCTCTCTGAGGCTATCCCCTGTTCTTTAAGAAATTAAACCTAATGACATATTTTAAATTTGAAATAAGGGATCTCCCTCTCTCATGGAGAGCTTTTTCCTCCTTTGATTTGCCTCCCTGTTTATATAAATGTGCCTATAAACGTTTTCCTTGGTATATTCCAGGAGTCCGTTACCGGTGGTGCTCCACCTGGTTCTCTGTTCTCCCCTCCCCCTCTCCTTTTTCCCCCCCCCGTCCCCGCCGTGCACTTGGGTGCCTCCCGTTTGGGGTCTCGTTTTCGGCAAGTCGATCATAAGTGTAACTCCTCGTAAGTCACATACGGCCTGGATGACTCACTGTGCTTCGACCCTCCGATAGAAGCTGGAATTGGAGGCCACCGGGAACAAATGAGGGGACTTTTATAAAGACCCATGCAGAGGATTATCTTGTACACTACATCCATACTGGTAACTATACTGATACATACTCTTTTCAATGTAAAAGAAAAACATGTATAGTGATAGAAGTGCAAATGTATAGTGACATACCATTGAGTAGTTACTATCACATTGTTTCTTTTTTCCAACAGACAAAAATACTCTGAGGAAGACCCATATAGACAACAGGTCGAAACGCGTCAGTGTTTTTGTCCCATCTCACGCAATCATCCACTCTGATTACATCAGTTGTGGTGCTAGGTGTCATTTGTTGGTTTTTAAATTTATGTACCGTATTTGTATATTTTTCTCTGTATGGGCTTGTGTTTTTACATTCTCCCTCCCCCCCTTCTTTTTATGTCATCTCTAATTTTTAATTTGAATAAACGCAAAATCTGATTAGACCCGCCTGATAAACCTTATCAGACGGACTGCTGCCTAAAAACCCCTCCACCAAGGGAGAACCTCTTTTCTTTTTCTACCAAACCCCGGGGTGAGCAGCTACTTGCAGCTCGTTATTGTGTCAAAACCCCTCCTCTTTTTCGTGAGCAATGGCCCCCCTACCCACAAAGTACTCCATATATTGCTTGCGGACCACGCGGGCATTTAGAGGGGCAAGCCTGGACGTGCCACTTGAATGTGTGCTAGTTTGGCCAGACCCTCTGTACTTAACACTATTGGCAGCCCCCAGGAAAGATAAAATAACATTAACCCCCCCCCCCACCCACAAAAAAAGGCAAGCACATTGTGACATTATGAAATTAACAAGCAAGCTAATAGGAGGGAAAGAAGACAAAAAAATAGGAAATGGAAAGTATGGAGGCAGCCCCTTGCACTACATGCTTTGCAGAATTCATCCGTAAAGATGCCCACTATAAAGAGGTAGGTATATAGTGTGTATTGACCTTGGGAAAGGCAGCAGATAGAGGATTGGTACCATCTGACAGAGCAGTTGGGGGTGGGGGTTAATAATGAGTTTGCCCCCCCCCCCCCCCACCAAAAACAAATAAAAAAGGGGCTCTACATGAAGTAAACCACACAGCAAACATTTGTGCATATTTTAGGGGGTGTTTGGGGGCAAACAATACTATGCAGCAGACAAAATACATTGCCTAAGTGACTAGGCCATAGGTGTCTATTGGGGCAGAAGAGCATGCTGGGGAGGTAAGTGAAGGGAAAAATGCATGAAGGAGAAAAGGGGCACAGCATATTAGAGCATATTGCAATCATGGTAATTAGGGAAGGAGGTCAAAAATAGAAGACATTAGCAAACAGAGCATACATAGAAGGGAATAGTCAAGTAGAAATGTTACCTTAATATAGTCCTCCTGCAGGACCTGAATGATGGCAGAACAGGTCTCTGGAATAATGATTCCCAGGGCCTGGGGAGAGATACCTGAAGAGAACTTCAAATCCTGAAGACTTCTCCCTGTCGCCAAGTACCTCAACGTGGCAACAAGCATCTGCTCCGGAGTAATGGCTTGTCTCATGCAGGTATCCTGCCGGCTGATAAAGGGGGTCAGCAAAGCCAAAAGACGGTGAAAATCGGGGTCCGTCATCCTGAGAAAGTTCCTGAAATCATCAGGATTATTCTCCCGGATCTCACGAAGCAAAGGCATGTGCGAGAACTGGTCACGCTGAAGCAACCAATTCTTGGTCCACATACTCCTCGTCACTCTGTTCATGGACGGGTCTTGGGTCAAAGCTAAAAGCCCGACACCAATTCCGCGTACAGCACGAACTCGGCGACGAGTACGCACGGGAAACATCGCTCACAAGGTCACAAAAGGTCGGCTGGTCAGAACGGACAAACAGAAAGCGTCCTATATCAAGATATAGGCCGCAATGACCACAAATGCGAACTGACTACACGAAAGAAAAGATGCTAATATACGACTTAAAGACACCTGGTATTGATATTGCTTTTTTACAAGAGACCCATTTTAGAGACAACAAATTCCCGGTACTTAAAAATAGATTCTACCCAGTAATTTACCACTCCACTAATAAGGTAGCCAAAACCAAAGGGGTATCCATTTTAATTTCAGGCAAAATTCCGTGGACATGTAATTCTATTATGTCAGATGAGGGGGGACGTTTTTTGTTTGTGAGAGGACTTTTAGGGGGGGTGAGCATGACGTTGGCAACAATCTATGGGCCCAATGAAAATCAAGATATTTTTATTCGTCAGACTTTGAACAAACTACTAGATTTTACAGAGGGCCAACTAATCCTGGGTGGAGATTTTAATATACCACTGAACCCTAAAGTTGATACATCTTCAGGCTCATCCTCAGTTCCGATAGGCTCTTACAAGCGAATCACACAATCTATACACAAAGCACAATTAATGGACGTGTGGAGACTTCAACATTCAGGAGAAAGAGATTACTCCTTCTATTCTCCACCGCATAGGACTTACTCGAGAATTGATTACTTCTTGATTCCTCATGCTCAACTACATGCAGTACAAAAAACTTCTATAGGATCGATAACATGGTCAGACCATGCCCCGATTCTATTGACATATGCTCTGTCACATAACACTACGCAAACATTAAGCTCGTGGAAATTGAATGAAAGCCTACTTCAAAATCCAGAGGTAGTGGCGGAGATTGAGAAAGAACTACCGTTATATTTTGAAACAAATCTAATCCCAGATAGTTCACTGGATATGGTATGGGAAGCACATAAAACTGTTATAAGAGGCATTCTCATTAAATATGGATCCAGATTTAAAAAGGAAAGGGAGAAACAATTAAAATTACTGCTGAACAAGCTTCATACCATTGAGGCGTGGCATAAACATATACCTTCCCCCAGCTTAGAACAGGAACTTATTTTAACACGAACTCAAATTAATGACTTGTTGCGACAAAGGGCAAAAGCGGCTCTACAGAGAGGTAGGAAGATTGACTATGAATACGGAGACAAATGCGGGAAAACATTGGCTAGATCAGTAAGAGAGGACTGCCTTCGATCATACATACCACATATTTTGAACTCAAAAGCCCAAAAGATGACTTTACCGAAGCAAATCTCAGAAACCTTTCGAGACTTTTACGCATCTTTATATAACTTACAGATTGAGAGGAAAGCACAGACACAAATAAATGAATACGTTAATTCTTCCAAGTTACCATTGATTACGCCGGAAATCAAAGCAGAATTAGACGCTCCGATAAACCTGGGAGAGTTAAAACGGGCAATAAGCTCGATGAAGCTAGGTAAAGCACCAGGACCAGACGGTTTTACTATTCAATATTACCGAATGTTGCTGCCTATCCTGGGGTCACATATGGTAGACCTGTTCAACGGACTTAGCAAGGACGTCAACTTAACTAGAGACACTCTGAAGGCACATATTTCGGTAATCTTGAAAGAAGGGAAAGAACCGACCCTGTGTAGCAGTTATAGGCCAATTTCGCTACTAAATGTGGATCTCAAATTATTCACAAAAATTTTAGCAACCCGCATAGCGGAACATCTACCAAGCTTAATCCACTTGGATCAGGTGGGTTTTATCCCCTCAAGAGAAGCCAGAGATAACACGACGAAAGTTCTCAATTTGGTCCACATAGCCAACTCGATAAAGGTCCCTAGTATTTTTCTTAGTACAGATGCGGAAAAGGCATTTGACCGGGTAAATTGGGAATATATGTTCACAGTTCTTAGACAACTAGGCCTCGGAGAAATAATGATTAATTGGATAACTAAAGCATACTATCAACCCACAGCCCAGGTCAAAATCAATGGAGTTCTATCTAATCCCTTCTCTATATCAAATGGTACAAGACAGGGATGTCCACTCTCCCCTGTCTTATTTGCACTATCACTAGAGCCTTTTTTGAATAGAATCCGCTTAAACCCGGATATACAGGGTTTATCTATGGGAGGCAAACAGTATAAAATTTCTGCCTACGCAGATGATCTACTTTTCTCCCTGACAAACCCGGTGATATCCCTTCCCAATCTCTTACGAGAGTTCGAATTATACGGATCATTTTCTAATCTGAAGATAAACTGGGATAAATCAGAGGCAATAGGATGTGGGATACCCGATAAGATACTATCTGGTTTTAGAGCGAATTTCAACTTCAGATGGACGACAAAAGCCATAAAATATCTAGGTACATATATTCCAGTGAACTTATCTCGGGCGTTCAAACTTAATTTTCCGCCACTGCTATCTGGAATCCGTTTACTTCTAGACTCATGGAAGAGGGGCCTACACTCATGGTTTGGAAGAATTAATTTACTGAAGATGACTGTACTACCCAAAATTCTTTATTTATTTCAAGCCCTTCCAATTAGGATACCATTGGGATATCTTAAGCAGGTCAATGCACTTTTTGTTAAGTTTGTCTGGGCATATAAGAGAATACGTCTCTCATCGAAAGTACTCATGTTACCCAAACAATATGGGGGCTTAGCCCTTCCAGACGTGCGGAAATACCAACAAGCTGTCCACCTAGCCAGGATTGTGGAGTGGTGTCGACACAGCAGTCTAAAATTATGGATCCAGGTGGAACAAGCCCAGACACGGGTATTACTATCAGGGATTCTATGGTGCTATGACCAGTTGGAAACAAAACTGAAAAACCATCCTACAATAGGGACGACATTACATATAGGCTCCCAGATTAGTAAGCAATTCTCCCTCACTTCACAAGACTCCCCACTGTTCCCGATCCTGGGAAACCCTAGCTTTTGCCCAGGCTTGGATCTCGCCACGTCCAGGGCTCTACGAATGGGCGATAAAACTGGGGTCTCCCACTTTATAAGAGAAAACAGGTGGCCTTCTATAGAAGAACTGAAAGAGGAGTCAGGACCGTATGCACTGCCATTTTGGCCAGCGCTGCAGTTGAAACATTTCCTGGATATGTTATTAGACCCCAGACGCTACACGCGTCCCTTGACAAAGTTGGAGAAATACTGTTCCGAAGAAGGGGGTATAACACGAGTACTTTCTAAGATGTATTCATTACTGAACTGCCCAGCGGCAATGCCATATCTGTCATTTATAGACAAATGGGAACAGGACCTTCAACGGAAGTTTACAATAGAGGAAATACAGCAAATAGTAAGATTCTCCTTAAAATCATCAGTCTCCACGAAGATGCAGGAGTCCAATTATAAAATTATGACAAGATGGTATCTCACACCCTATTTTTTAAATAAATATTACCCTGACTCCACGGACCGCTGTTGGCAGTGTCTAGAGGGAAGAGGAACTTTACTACACTTATTTTGGTCATGCTCAAAATTAACTATTTTTTGGAACACAGTACGGGAAGTAATACAAAAATTCACAGACCATAGGATAACTAGAGACCCGGCTTTCTTCCTTTTACACGTATCTGATATCCCAGTCAAAAACTATCAAAATTCGATAGTTAGACATTTGGTCAATGCCGCGAAGGCTTGTGTGCCACTTCATTGGAAAAAACAGAACCCCCCAACGACGGCAGATTGGCTACATAAAGTGGAAGAGATAAGTAAAATGGAAGAAATAGGGTTAGAATCAAAACAATCACAAGAAAATTACCAGACAACCTGGAAATTATGGAAACAATTTGTAGTATCAGCAGAGGGCTTGACCCTCTTAGGAAATAGAAACTGAGTAGATATAGATACTGAGAACACCCTGACCGCCCAGAGCCAGCGAGGTGCCCTTCCCCCCCCCCTTTTTTTTTTTTTTTTTCCTTAGTTATATTTAGTTGGATTTTCTGTGAAGCTATTGAAAAAGAGAAAAGGGAGACGGGCACTATCAAAGGGAGTATATAAGAGAGGAAAACAGGAGAGAATATAAGAAGTTAGATTATATGAAAACTCTCTGGATACGCTGGGAAGAAATTTGAATAAATAGATATATAATGAGCATGTAGACGGTAGAGATTAAGATATGATTTGTAATAATATGTATACTCTGTACTGCTCCTGTTTGGCTGACTTACCTTTATGTCTGCCCGTAATCGGTGTTAATAAAGTATAAATTTAAAAAAAAAAAAAAAAAAAAAAAGTTTGTAATATTCCCGCAACTTGTGGCAAAATATAAAATATTCCATAGACTCAACATGCCTCTCAGCAAATAGCTTGGGGTGTCTACTTTTCAAAATTGGGTCATTTGGGGGGGGGGGGGGGGTTGTACTATTTTGGCATTTTATGGCCTTCGAAACTGTGATAGGTAGTGAGAAGTGAAATCAAAAATTTGCACCCTTAGAAATCCACAAGGCAGTGATTGGATTTCGGGGTGCCGTACGCGGCTAGGCTCCCAAAAAGTCCCACACATGTGGTATCCCCGTACTCTGGAGGAGCAGCAAAATGTATTTTGGGGTGCAATTCCACATATAACTGTGGCATGTGTGAGCAATATATCATTTAGTGACAACTTTTTGTAAAAAAATATTTCTTTTGTCTTTATTCAATCACCTAGGACAAAAAAAAATATTCAATGGGCTCAACATGCCTCTCAGCAAATAGCTTGGTGTGACTACTTTCCAAAATGGAGTCATTTGGGGGGGGGGGGGGGTTTATACTGCCCTGCCATTTTAGCACCTCAAGAAATGAGATAGGCAGTCATAAATTAAAAGCTGTGTAAATTCCAGAAAATGTACTCTAGCTTGTAGACGCTATAACTTTTGCGCAAACCAATAAATATACGCTTATTGACATTTTTTTTACTAAAGACATGTGGCTGAATACATTTTGGCCCAAATGTATGACTAAAATTGAGTTTAATTATAACAAAAAGTAGAAAATTTTTTTATTTTTCGTTCTTTTTCTTTTTTTTTCATCAAATTTTTCGTTCTTTTTCTGTTTATATTGCGAAAAAAAAATAAAAATCGCAGAGGCAATCAAATACCATAAAAAAAAAAGCTCTATTTGTGGGAAGAAAAGGGCGCAAATTTCATTTGGGTACAACATTGCATGACCATGCAATTACCAGTTAAAGCAGTGCAGTGCGAAATTGTAAAAAGACCTCTGGTCCTTATTCACAACAGGTATCTCTCCCCAGGCTCTGGGAGTCATTATCCCTGACACATGTTGTGCTATCATTCAAGTATTGCAGAAGGACTATATTCGTGTAAGTATTTTTGCTTTAATATCACTGTCATGTTTTGTAATGCATTTTATAGTTTTTGGCCATTCCATCCTCCACATTTTAGGAATATGGTGTGATTGAATGTCCTCTTTGTCCTCATGCATGCCTTAACCTTTTTCGTGGCCTACATGCATATTTTCCTCCCCTAACCTCCACAGCATGCTACACTGGGCCCATCCACACGTAGTCTAGTACTTAACACTGTATTTATTATGCTTCCTTCGTTACCCTAAACACCGCCTAAAATGTGTCCCAATATTATTCCTGCCCTTAAAAAGAGTCTCTTATTTAGTTTGAAACACTCCCCCCCTCCCCCCACACCCCCCCAACCTCCAAAAAAATTGAAAGAAAATGTAATAAAATATTAGAAAATGCAGAGTCAACCAACACAACTACTCCATCTGCAGATTTGGCAAAACACATATACTGTGTACCTTATTTTTTGACTTAAGATTGTGGCCTAAATGTAGTGTAATGGCCTGCCTGATTAGCTTTAAAATCGACAAATTAGACTTTCATCATGTTTTTTTTTCTCATTATGAATAGCTCCCAACATCCCTGTGCTGTGCCAACTTCCTTGCTTTTTAAGTTCATCTTAACAAATACTCATAATTAATTATCCTTTTTATTATTTAGTACGATGTATGTCAAAATGTGTATAGATTTTGTCAATGTGCATTCATATTTTTGTTTTATTCCACTTCTTACCTGTCCACCAGTGGCAGCTGGTGCTCCAATTTTTTGGGGGGGCGCAAAACAAACAGCCTCACTGTGCCATCAAACGCTGCCACTGTGCCATCAAACGCTGCCACTGTGCCCATCTAACACTGCCACTATGCCCATCTAACGCTGTCACTGTGCCCATTAAATGCTGCCAATGGCACTTACCTTGTCAGGTGGCGAGCGGTGTCTCCTCATCTTCTCCCGTGCTCCTGTCTTCACAGCGCCTGTGACTTCAGCCAATCAGGGGACCGGTAACACAGACCGGCAACCTGATTGGCTGAGAGGCGGGTCTGTGTTAGGGAAGCGATGTATTCGCTTCGCTAACACAATACTGTGTAAGCAGCGAACGCAAAGCATTGCGCCCGCTGTTTACACTTCTGGAAGCCTATTAGAGCACACCGCTCTAATAAGGTCCCCTATTTGAGCTTTACAGCTCTAAAAGGGCGCTTCCAGAAACACCCCCCCCCCCGCTGTAATTCACATGCCCGGCGCCCGACAAGGGGCCGGACACCTGAATAGGGGGGCGGCAGCGGTGACAATAGCTAGATTCATGCAATGCATTAATCTATCTATTGGTGATAGAGCGGTGCAGGAGAGGGGGGGCGGCGCTCCTGCGCCCTCTATGCACGCACCGCCACTGCTGTCCACTGGCCTGATAATCTTGTCAAGATGGATGGCTTACCCAAATTAAACTTAAATTTTAATGCCTTTAGTTCTCCTGGAAGTGTTGAGGTTTACTTGTCCAAAACAGATACTCATTCAACTCCCCCTTCCTAAGCTTTTTTTAATGTGCCACCAGAGGGGGTGAGGGACCATATAATTGTACCTTTTTATTTTTTTCTTGAAATGCACTTTTACATGTTAGAATATTATTTTGGCCCACAATGTTTGTGTCAAATATGTTTGCAATTTAATGTACTCCGGTATTAATTTTTGCTTTATTTGTTTGACTCCACAGTTTCCGAAAAACAGCCAGGAATGGCAGGATGTTGCTGCGCAGTTTGGCCATTTATGGGATTTCCCCAACTGCGGAGGTGCCATAGATGGCAAACATGTGAGGATAGTGCCACCACCAAATTCTGGATCCTATTTTTTTAATTATAAAGGTTTTTCTAGCATTGTCCTCCTTGCTGTGGTGTCAGCCAAATATGAGTTTTTATATGTCGACGTTGGTATTAATGGTCGTCACTCAGATGGAGGAGTTATGATGAACACAGAATTTTATGACCGGCTGCAGAGAGGAACTTTAAATTTGCCACGTGCTGAGGACAATGTGGAGGGCCTCAATTTTGTTTTTGTCGCAGATGATGCTTTTTCTTTGGGGCCACATATTCTAAAGCCCTTCCCAATGCGGAATCTGACCCCAGAGCAACGGATTTTTAATTACAGGCTCTCTCGTGCCCGAAGGGTAGTCGAAAATGCCTTTGGCATCATGTCCAGCCGATTCCGGATCTTTTTAACAGCCATAAATTTGGCTGAATATAAATTAAATCATGTGGTATTATGCTGCTGCATCCTGCACAATTTTCTACGGAGGAATGCTTCCAGCTACATTGGCTTAGGGGCAACGGGTGAACCAGCTGAAGAGTCCTTGATGCCAGCACTTGAAAGTGCACATGCTGGTTTTGGCGTCCAGAATGGGCGCGTTGTCCGCCAACAATACACCGACTATTTTATTGGTCGAGGGGCAGTGCCTTGGCAGCAAAATGTTTTGGAGAATTAGTTACAATTGTAATAAAAAAATAAAATATTCTTTAATTTGAATGACTGTTGTCTGTTTCTTATATGTTTGCAACTAGCCATGATCTTTGTCCTTTTTGCCACTAGTTTGAACCAACCTGATGTGCAACATGAGGTATCCATCTCAATTCCAGCTAACTTGTAGATTGTGCTGTATTTCACCTACACACATTTTTGAGTACATGGTCAATGCAACTACAACCACGTAACAAATATACTGATATTCAGCATTGAAATAAGAAGGCACACATTGGTTTTGTTTCAACTTTTTTTATTCTGTGCACATTCACATGTGCCTTTTTTTTTTTTTTTTTTTTTATTTTTTGATTTTTTTTTACAACATGAAAAATATATTTTTTTGGTATTTTTTGATTATTTTTTTTCCAAATAACATTTTTATTCAAGGATTGTACAATACAGGAGAATCAAGCAGTCAAAGCAAGAATTATAGCTTGCGCTATTACTCACAAAATGATATCATAGGGGAAGAAGTAACAAGTCTTAAGGGGTTAGAGTGGGGGGGGGGAGAAAGTGTGAAGGAGAAAGGAAGGAGTAGGGGAGGGTTGTCACCGTGGTGGTCCGTCCTGCCGGATCAGGTTTGGTTCTGGATTTCTCGAAGGTTCCAGGGGCTCCATACCATATCATGTGCTTCCAGCCTGTCCTGCATCCTGGCGGTCATCTTCTCCATCAGTTCTACATCTTTAATTCTGGCGTGTAGGGCTCCTGGGTCAGGGGGGCGTTTTTTTTTTTCCAATTCAGGGCTATAAGGCAGCGTGCGGCTGTTAGTATGTGTCTCATTAGCTTTCTGCAGGGTGTGGAAAGTTGTGGGTGGGGTATGCCCAGTAGGAAAGATTTGGGAGTCATAGGGATGTGTGTTCCCAGGAGTTGGGTTAGTAATTGCTGGACTTCCTGCCAGTAGGGTACTATTCGTGGGCACCCCCAGTATATATGGTAAAGTGTGCCCTTGTCCTGCAGGCATCTCCAGCAACTATCAGAGGTTGATGGGTAGATGGCGTGGAGGACCGCAGGGGTCATGTACCAGAAAAAAAGTATCTTGTATGTGTTCTCTTTGTAAAGGGTGCACATTGAGCTCTTGGCTGCCTGTGACCATATCACCCTCCATTGCTCCATGGAGATCTCCTCCCCTACAGCTCCCTCCCATTTCAGCATGTAGGCGTGTTTGCCTTTGGTTTCCATAGGGTAGGCATTTAATATCTTGTATATATCTGAGATTAGTCCCTTCTGGGCTGAGCCTGCTAGGATTAAGTTTTCGAAGGGGGATGGAGGGGAGAAGAGCAGATTGGGCGATATGGTCTGGGCAAAGTGCCGTATCTGTAGGTAGCTATAGAATGCTCGGTGGGGGAGGTCATATTTAGCCTGGAGGGCCGCATATGGCAGTAGTCTGCGTGATCTGCGATCTACTAGGGATCCTAAATGAAAGAGGTTCCGTGATGACCATGTGTGGGACATTTGGTGCGTGAGGCTATCAGGGAGGTTAGGGTTACATATGAACGAGGTTAGGAGCGATCTTTCAGATGGGAGTTTGTGTGTTTTGGAGATCCTTCGCCAGAGATGGCGTAGTTGGGTCATAGGCCCTAGTAGGCGTTCGGGGGGGACTTCTGCGCTCTTGCTCCACAGCAAGCTGTTGGGGTGGGCCGGGGCCATCCAAATCTTCTCAATCTCTGACCATTTGTTATACGACCTCTGGGTATACCACGAGGCGACTGCACGCAGTTGGGTTGCTTGGTAATAATTGACGAGGTTGGGGAAGGCTAGACCTCCGTCTGTACGTGAGGCCATCATCACCGATTGGGGTATTCTGTGCCTCTTATGACCCCATATAAATTTAAGTAGGTCTGCCTGCAGTCGTCTCAGTTGGTTAAAAGGTACGGGAATGGGCAGCGTTTGAAAAAGATAAAGGAGTTTCGGGAGGATCGTCATCTTTACCGAGGCTATCTTACCCAGGAGGGAGATGGGGTGTTTCTTCCATTGTAGTAGTAGGGACCTTATTGAGGTGAGGAGGGGGGGGAAGTTCGCCTGATATAGTGACGCAAATTTTGGGGTAATGTGTACTCCTAGGTATTTTAGGGAGGATGATTTCCAGTGGTATGAGAAGTTGGTTTGTAGTTGTGCTACTTCCGAATCTGGGATGTTGATTGGGAGAGCTTCCGATTTGGTCTGATTTATTTTGTAACCCGAGAGGGCTCCGTAACGATCGAGTTCTTTGTGGAGGTTGATTATTTTTTTACAACATGAAAAATATATTTTTTTGGTATTTTTTGATTATTTTTTTACAACATGAAAAATATATTTTTTTGGTATTTTTTGATTATTTTTTTTTAACATGAAAAATATATTTTTTTGGTATTTTTTGATTATTTTTTTACAACATGAAAAATATATTTTTTTGGTATTTTTTGATTATTTTTTTACAACATGAAAAATATATTTTTTTGGTATTTTTTGATTATTCTTTTTTAACATGAAAAATATATTTTTTTGGTATTTTTTGATTATTTTTTTTTGAACATCAAAAATATTTTTTTAGTTTTTTATAATCCAGTTTTTTAAAAATATAAAAACAATAAAAACAAAGAAACTTTACAAGGATGATGATGCGCAATCGAGTCAACATCATGCAGCAGCAAATGAGGAACTAGATATGATTGCAAACTTTAATTTTTTTAATTTAATTTATTCTGGCCAAAATATCAATCATATCTTTCATTTGCTGCTGCATGATGTTCAGTCGATTGCGCATGGCATCTATTTCCCCGTTCCACCCCATTATTTGCCCGATGAGCCTCTGCGCACTGTCCTGAGTGAACGGTTGCTCCAAAACCAGCACATCATCTAAAAAAAGTAAGAAAAAATAATGTATTAATAAAGGTGTGGCCAGACATAGATTATGTGCAACAGTGGTGAAACAGTGGTGTCAGACACTCACCTGGTGACATCTCTGTCACTTCCTCCACCTCCTCTTCCACAACATCCTCCACATCGCTGGGACTAATTCCCCAAACAGGCCGGCGAGGATGGGTGTCCTGGCGAGGCTGGGGGTCCTGGCGAGGATGGGTGTCCTGGCGAGGATGGGTGTCCTGGCGAGGATGGGTGTCCTGGCGAGGGTGGGGGTCCTGGCGAGGGTGGGGGTCCTGGCGAGGGTGGGGGTCCTGGCGAGGGTGGGTGTCCTGGCGAGGGTGGGGGTCCTGGCGAGGATGGGTGTCCTGGAGAGGGTGGGGGTCCTGGCGCCGATGTTTGGCCCGGTGAGGGTGGTGGCCCCGGTGAGGGTGGGGGTCTGGCTGAGCTGGGGCGTCCCTGCGATTTGGGTGCCTGAGTCTTTGCTCCCCTATGAGAATCAAACAAAAGGTATACTTTTAGCGCACAGACGGTAAACATTGCTTTGCGGTGGTGTACAATTGTCTGTTTATATCAAGAGATCTAAGTTCAAGACATGATGAAATTTCCCTTTTAATAAAACATAAAGAATTAACCTTTCTTGCCCAAAATTCTCTGATGTCGCACACTAGTGCTCCTGAATCCAGCTGTGTAAAAAGCTGTTGAATGCCCTCTCCTTACATTCCAATTTACTATATTTTGACCATTCTGAAGAATGGACGTATTTACGAAAAGAAACATTCCCATTCTGAACTCTCAACATTTGACATTCGGAACATCCAGAAATAACGACAGTTTACAAGTATCGTTGGTTCTGAATTATGAAATGTTGAGAGTTCAGAATGGACGTATTTACGAAAAGAAACTTTCTTAAATACGTCCATTCTGAACTCTCAACATTTGACATTCGGAACATTCACAAATAACGACAGTTTCCAAGTATCGTTGGTTCTGGATGTTCTGAATTATCAACTGTTGAGAGTTCAGAATGGACGTATTTACGAATGTTTCTTTTCGTAAATACGTCCATTCTGAACTCTCAACATTTGACATTCGGAACATTCACAAATAACGACAGTTTCCAAGTATCGTTGGTTCTGGATGTTCTGAATTATCAACTGTTGAGAGTTCAGAATGGACGTATTTACGAATGTTTCTTTTCGTAAATACGTCCATTCTGAACTCTCAACATTTGACATTCGGAACATTCACAAATAACGACAGTTTCCAAGTATCGTTGGTTCTGGATGTTCTGAATTATCAACTGTTGAGAGTTCAGAATGGACGTATTTACGAATGTTTCTTTTCGTAAATACGTCCATTCTGAACTCTCAACATTTGACATTCGGAACATCCCGAAATAACATTACTAAATATACACAAAAAATGCAAAGCTGAAAAAAATAACATGGAATTAAATCAAAAATATACTGTCAGTGCACATATTCATCAACAATCACGTATTAAATATCAAAACATCGCATTTTCTAAAACAGCCACGCATTTACAAAACAGCCACCGTACGAACGATGACACACACATACGAACGGCAATAGACTTATGTACGCCAGGTACTTACTATTTTTCAGCGCCTTTTTAATTTTCAGAAACTGGTCCGGCTCCCTGGTCTTGATGTCCGACCATCGTTTGCGAAGCTGGTCTTTGGACCGATGGACCCCGAACTTCTCCTCCAGCCTTCTCACGACTTTGGTGAGGATTCTGTCCTTCACCATGTTGGGGTGCAGGTATGGCCCATGCTTGCCATCGTAGTCGTCCTTGACCAGAATCCGCACCATCTCCACCATTTCCTCAAAGGCCATGTTTGTGGCCTTAAACCTCCTCCTCGCATGTTGTTCTTCCGCCATATTTTCTCCGACTACGCAACGAGGGGATAAGGGGCGGGGAATAGCCGAGAAAAGGAACGTCGGGGGCGGGCGACGCAAGCGGTGGTTCGCGCACGCGTAATGGTATATCCATGCTTAACGCGCGGCCTATAGAAATTTACGAACGGAAGATACGAAGGAATACACTACATACACGATATAAATGTTGACGCACTGAAATTCTCTTTTTACGGAGTCTTTTCTCTTTTTACGAAGTCTTTTCTCTTTTTACGAAGTCTTTGTATGTAAATGAAAGAAGCTAAATATTTATGAATGAATATATTCGGGACATGAAGAAAGCAAAAAATTAACGTCGATGGGACACTAATGTTAATTAGTAATAACGATGCTTTGCTGAATGTGTATGGTCAAGGCTTGACGTCATGACGCTTGGAGGGCGGAGGGTCACGCATACGCCGTGTATAAAGCACGAACGTGTGGTGCAATGTACCGTTCTGGCGGGAGACGAACGCAAGCCGACGCTAAACGACGCAAGCCGACGCAATACGACGCAGTACGAAGGTAGACACGGACGAAAGGTACATTTTATTAATTTCTCTTTACCGCTGGTACTTTCAAATGATTGTCTTTTGCTTTGAAGATGTAATTTAGTACTCGGACTGTTGTTAAATATAGTAAACATGCGCAAACACCCACCTTGAAACACACACCTGCAGGTTACCTGCACTGAGCTGTATAGAGTTTGGTTAATACTAGGCTTGTACAATTCGTTTCGGAACGAATCGAAGTTCGGACGAATTTGGCAGCTTTCCGACAAACGAATGCATCAGAATGTCTAACTAAAAGGAAGGCATTTCCAAATATACGAAATAAATTCTATCGTTTATAACGAATGAATTCGATAGGATTTGAGATTCTGTCTAACGAATATTGTATACTATTACTAACTAGTTTTTTAAAAACGTAGTAACTTTAATTAACGAATACAACCTACCGAAATTAGCTATTTTGAAGATAACAATGTACACAAAGTTTTTTTTTTTTTTTGGAACAAGTCTAGTAATTACATGTGGCTTTGCTGCACTATAAAGTACAGATAATCTGCAGGTAAGTCACAGGTGCACGTGGCACATCATAGTGAAAGCAGCCTTAGGACCCAATCGGACCCTCCATGCACCCTCTATGTCCCTTTACCCCTGCTTACCTTCAATCAGATACGCCAAAAAAATAAGGGGAAACGTCCCCTCCTGACAGATTGAATTGGAGGGCCCATAGAGTAGCATGGGCTGTGTCCATATCCATTCGCCATATGTGGGGTAGATCCAAACCTGTCATCTGTCCATTACAATTATTTTGGCCCATGACCAGTTACCAAGTTGCTTCGATGGTCCTCGCTCTTTAAAAGGTTGGGCACCCCTGGCTTAAATAAATGCCCATATTGTGAGCAGCTTCTGAACTATACGCCACCCATTATGGTTTGTTTTTTACTGTTTTGCAGCAATCCAAACGATGAAATCAAAATTGAATTCACCAGAATTTATTGCTCAATTTATTGAGAAGTATAGGGAGCTCACCTGTCTCTGGCAAGTAAAAAATAAAGATTACTCAGACAAAAATAAAAGGATGGCAGCATGGCTACAACTTGTGGAGTTGGCGAAAACCGTATACCCCCGAGCAACCGACACTATGGTCAAAAACAAAATTGGTGCCCTCAGAAGTGTCCACAAAAGGGAACTCAAGAGAATTGAGGAATCCAAGCGTTCTGGAGCAGGAACTGAAGAGGTGTATGTTCCAAAGTTATGGTACTTCAACAGCCTTGCTTTTTTAAAAGACCAAACGGTCCCAAGAAAATCCCTGTCAACTTTACCATCAGCATCAGCTGACGTCAGCGATACTGAGCAGGATCTTACACAGGATGAAGAAGAGGAGGAGCTCAGCTTGACCCAGGTATAGCATTGTTTAAAATCTTGGCATCTCTCTCTCTCTCTCTCTCTCTCTCTCTCTCTCTATCTATCTATCTATCTATATATCTATCTATCTATCTATCTATCTATATATATATATCTTAGATATGTTGCTAATTAGATGCTAGTATGCCTAATAATTAGTTGTGTTTCCAAAAAAAGTTACATATCAATGGACAAGTAGTGGCCATAAAGTTTTGCAAAAAGAATGAGAAATGATGGAGTCAAATTGATAGTCTTTAATAATTGGACACATTCAAAATTAGAAAAGTAAAGAGATGAAAGGTTTGTGATTGATGACCACAAATTAAAATCATGTTGTTTTTTCACAAAGGAGGAACTTCTGAGCCAAGACGAGGCTGGGCCCAGCAGCCAACCAAGCACAGAGTGCAGAATCCCTCTCCTGCGCCCTCCCAAGAAAAGAGCCAGGAAGAGCCAACACCTGGATGAGGCCACAGCTGACTTCCTGGCTAGGGCTACATCAGTCATAACGACAGCACCCGATAGTGCTGAAGGGTTTGGCTGTTTTACAGCCAATAAGCTGAGAGAAATCGACCCAGACCAAAGGGAGCTATGTGAAGGGATCATCATACAGCTATTCAGCAAGGCCAGGAAACGAGAGCTCACCTCAAACTCGCACGTCTGCGATTTGGAACACACAACTTTACCTCCTCCACAGCAACCCTACCCACCTCAGCAACCCTACCCACCTCAGCAACCCTACCCACCTCAGCAACCCTACCCACCTCAGCAACCCTACCCACCTCAGCAACCCTACCCACCTCAGCAAGCACAGCCACCTCAGCAGCATGGTGGTCAGTGGCAAAATCAGCCGCAGGATGCCCAACAAGGCCAGTGGTCTGGGGAGTTTAGGGGCTACTAATTTTGCATATTTTTTGTGGTTTAAAGTATGATTTAATAGGCTATATTTGTTTGTTGGTTTTGGGTGTACTATTTTCTGTTTATATTTTTAATTTTTTAGTTCAAATTTGGTGGACAGAAAATATGTCTTGATTAATTTACTTAATTTTTTTATGTTGTGAATTAACAATAAATAATATGTTCAAAATATGTTTAACGTTTGTTATTGATAATCATTAGAACACAAATCCAATGTAAAATATGTATGTTCGTTCTTTGTAGGTATCACCAACAAATCCGATGCAATCTAAAAACATTAAAAATGCAAAGAATGTGCACTGCATTTAGCAAATTCGGAATTTCACACATCACGAATGTGCTATCTAGTTAACGAACGCTAGGTTTACAAGACCGACCTCTTCATGCTGGTCCTTCCTCCCGAGCATGCGTGTTTGCACTTTGGACAAAAGTCAGTTGGTTTTGTGTACACACGGTCGGACTTTGGTCCTTCGGACTTTTGTTGGCAGAAAGTTGGTCCGTTCGCACAGCCAACAAAAGTCCGATGCAACCTGGAAAAAGTTGGTCCGATGGAGCGTACACACGGTCGGATGTTGGTCCAAACCAGCTAATTTGCATGTTGGTTGTCAAAAAGTCCGAACGTGTGTACGGGCCTTAACACTCACTTGGTCCGGGGCTTAAGTGGTTATGTTCGACTCGAACATTGCCTGTTCGCCTATTCACCGAACAGCGAATTTGGGGTGTTCGCGGCAAATTCGAAAAGCCGCGGAACACCCTGTAAAAGTCTATGGGAGAAATCTAAAGTGCTAATTTTAAAGGCTTATATGCAAGTTATTGTCATAAAAAGTGTTTGGGGACCATGTATCAATGCAAAAAATAGTTTTAAAAAAGGCCGTTTTTTTCGGGAGCAGTGATTTTAATAATGCTTAAATTGAAACAATTAAAGTGTAATATTCCTTTAAATTTTGTACCTGGGGGGTGTGTATAGTATACCTGTAAAGGGGCGCATGTTTACTGTGCTTAGAACTTTCCCTGCACAAAGTGTAATTTCTGCAGGAAAAAAAAAGTAATTTTAAAAGCACTCGCGGCTATAATGAATTGTTGGCTCCCCGTAATACAGAGAACAGTCATTGAAAGTCATTGATAAAAAAAAAAAAATGCGTGGGGTTTCCACCAAATTCAATTACCAGGCCCTTCAGGTCTGGTATGGATATTAAGGGGAGCCCCGGGTCAAATAAAAAAAAAATCACGTGGGGTTCCCCCCAAATATCCATACCAGACCCTTAGGTCTGGTATGGATTTTAAGGGAACTCCACGCCAAATTAAAAAAGTTCCCCCCAAAAATCCATACCAGACCCTTTATCCGAGCACGTAACCTGGCAGGCCGCAGGAAAAGAGGGGGGGACGAGAGAGCGCCCCTCTCCTGAACCGTACCAAGCCAGGATCCTTAGCGAGTCTGTGACCCCTCAAAGCACCATGTCCCCATGTTGATGGGGACAAGGGCCTCATCCTCACAACCCTGGACGGTGGTTGTGGGGGTCTGCGGGCGGGGGCTTATCAGAATCTGGAAGCCCCCTCTAACAAGGGGACTCCCAGATCCCGGCCACCCCTGTTTGAAATGGCAAGGGGGTACAAAAATACCCCTACCATTTCACAAAGAAAGTGTAAAAAATTGTTCAAAAACACACAGACACTATTGGTGATCTCTTCTCCGGGGTCCAGCGATGGGTGATCTCTCCCGATGGAATCCCGACAGCCTGATAAGGTCTTAGCTGGGAAGGACAGGGCCACCCGTCACCTGACCCCGCCCCCTCTGGTGCAAGGGGGAACCCGGGCTTTCCCAGTGACGCGCGGGTGACCCCGCCGCCCCTCTGATGTAATGGAAACCTGCGTTACATCAGAGGGGGCGGGGTCACCCGTACATCACTGGGGAAGCTTGGGTTTCCCCTTGCGTCAGAGGGGGGTGAGGTCAGGTAAGTCATCCTCAGCTAAGACCTTATCAGGCTGTCGGGATTCCTGCAGTGTCTCGGTGGAGACAGGATGCGCTGGACCATCGGGAGAGATCACCCATCGCTGGACCCCGAAGAAGAGATCAGCCATCACTGGATAGGAAGAGTGGATTACCACTGCTGGAATCTTTTTTTTTAATTTTTTTAATTTTTAATAAAGGACTTTTCCCAACGGTGTCTGTGTGTTTTTTAACAATTTTTTACTTTCTTTGTGAAATGGTAGGGGTACTTTTGTATCCCCTTACCATTTCAAATGGGGGGGGGGGGGCAGGATCTGGGGGTCTCCTTGTTAAAGGGTTCTTCCAGATTCTGATAAGCCCCCCACCCGCAGACCCCCACAACCACCGGCCAGGGGTTGTGGGCATGAGGCCCTTGTCCCCATCAACATGGGGACATGGTGCTTTGAGGGGTCACAGACCCCCAAAGCATCCTCCCAATGTTGAGGGCATGTGGCCTGGTACAGTTCAGGAGGGGGGATGCTCTCTCGTCCCCCCTCTTTTCCTGCGGCCTGCCAGGTTGCGTGCTCGGATTAAAGGGTCTGGTATGGATTTTTGGGGGGAACCCCATGCATTTTTTTTTTTATCAATGACTTTCAATGACTGTTCTCTGTATTACGGGGAGCCGACAATTCATTATAGCTGCGAGTTACTTTTTTTCCTGCAGAAATTACACTTTGTGCAGGGACAGTTCTAAGCACGGGGAAACATGTGCCCCTTTACAGTCATACTATACATACCCCCATGTACGAAATTTAAAGGAATATTACACTTTTATTGTTTCACTTTAAGCATTATTAAATCACTGCTCCTGAAAAAACGGCCGTTTTTAAAAGTTTTTTTTGCATTGATACATGTCCCCTGGGGCAGGACCGGGTCCCCAAACACTTTTTAGGACAAAAACTTGCATATTATCCTTTAAAATTAGCACTTTTGATTTTGAACGTTCGAGTCCCATAGACTTTAATAGGGTTCTAAAGTTCACGTGAAGTTTAGGTCTGTTTGCAGGTTCTGGTGCGAACCGAAACGGGGGGTGTTCGGCTCATCCCTAGTGCCCATATAACTGCTATTTTACCTATATAGATGCTGTTGCACCCATATAGAGGCACACCAGCATCTATATGGGCACACAAGCAGCTATATGGGCACAACAGCATAAAGATGCTATTGTGTAGATTTTAAAATCTCCACTGACTTCAGCCAATGCTGCACCATGCAGGTGTAGTTTTTTTTTTAATTGATTGATTGCCTAATTGTATGTTTATTTATACCTTCACTTGCTGTGGTCACTTGCAGCATATTTTGCATGGTTTTGCATGTGGCTCAGATTGCCACAGCAAAACCAGGTACACTCTCTCCCCCAAAAAGTGCCAAATGTGGCAGTGAAAGGGGGGAGGGTGCAAACAAGTGGAGCTTCCCCTTTTGGGTGGAGCTCTGCTTTAACACTGCCACAAGCCACCAATAGGAAGTACAGATTGAAAGTAGAATTCCAGCTTGCGCTAGCCTTAACCACTTTCAGACCGGACCATTTTGCTGGCTTAAGGCCAGAACACTTTTTGCGATTCGGCACTGAGTGGCTTTAACTGACAATTGCGCGGTCGCGCGGCGTGGCTCCCAAACAAAATTGACGTCCTTTTTTTCCCACAAATAGAGCTTTCTTTTGGGGGAAAGTCCGGCGGACTAGGTTTTAAGTTTTGTTTTAAAATTATCCGCTGGACTTGGCAGTCCAGCGGACAATCCCGCCGTTAGTAGGCTAGTCCGCCGGACTTTTGGAAATGAACGGACTTGCCGCTCATCGGCAAGTCCGTTCATTTAGCACGTGACTTCAGGTTACGTAGCTAGCGTAGGCAGTAAATGCCGCCGCCCTAGCTCCGTGACCTGGCATGGATTTAAATGGATTCCCCACGCCGAAAAACGGCGTGGGGGTTCCCCCCAAATCCATCTCAGACCCTCATCCGAGCACGCAGCCCGGCCGGCCAGGAAAGGGGTGGGGACGAACGAGCGCCCCCCCCTCCTGAGCCGTACCAGGCCGCGTGCCCTCAACATGGGGGGTGCCCTGGGGAAAGGGGGGCCGTGCGGCCCCCCCACCCCAAAGCACCTTGTCCCCATGTTGATGAGGACAAGGGCCTCTTCCCGACAACCCTGGCCGTTGGTTATCGGGGTCTGCGGGCGGGGGCTTATCGGAATCTGGGAGCCCCCTTTTATAAGGGGGCCCCCAGATCCCGGCCCCCCACCCTATGTGAATGAGTATGGGGTACGATGTACCCCTACCCATTCACCTAAAGTATAAAATGTAAAGTAAAGAAACCACACTTTTGAAAAAATATTTTATTGCACTGCTCCGGGGGTCTTCTTCCGTCTTGGGGGGTCTTCTCGCCGGACTCCTCCGCCATTTACCAAGCTCTTTTACCGAGCAGAGAAGTCCGGCTACCTTCTTCGTCGTTGCCGCCGTCGTCTGGGGGTCTCGATCCCCCTTCGGGGGTCTTCGGGGGTCTTCCGGTGTCTTCCGGGGTCTCTTCTGTTCTTGCCGCTGTCGTCGCTTTCTGCGCCGCCTTCTTCTTCTTCCGCCTTCTTCTTCTTGTTCTTCTTGTTCTTCTTCTTCCGATGTTGACACGTCGCTCGCTCTGGCCGGAATGCCAGAGCCGCGCTGTGCTGGGACTTATATAGGGACAAGGGGACAGGGTCACATGCTCATGTCACATGGTGACCCCGCCCCCTTGTGATGTCACAGTCCCGGAGGATGCTGGGACTGTGACATCACAAGGGGGCGGGGTCACCATGTGACATGAGCATGTGACCCTGTCCCCTTGTCCCTATATAAGTCCCAGCACAGCGCGGCTCTGGCATTCCGGCCAGAGCGAGCGACGTGTCAACATCGGAAGAAGAAGAACAAGAAGAACAAGAAGAAGAAGGCGGAAGAAGAAGAAGAAGGCGGCGCAGAAAGCGACGACAGCGGCAAGAACAGAAGAGACCCCGGAAGACACCGGAAGACCCCCGAAGACCCCCGAAGGCGGATCGAGACCCCCAGACGACGGCGGCGACGACGAAGAAGGTAGCCGGACTTCTCCGCTCGGTAAAAGAGCTTGGTAAATGGCGGAGGAGTCCGGCGAGAAGACCCCCCAAGACGGAAGAAGACCCCCGGAGCAGTGCAATAAAATATTTTTTCAAAAGTATGGTTTCTTTACTTTAGATTTTACACTTTAGGTGAATGGGTAGGGGTACATCGTACCCCATACTCATTCACATAGGGTGGGGGGCCGGGATCTGGGGGCCCCCTTATAAAAGGGGGCTCCCAGATTCCGATAAGCCCCCGCCCGCAGACCCCGACAACCAACGGCCAGGGTTGTCGGGAAGAGGCCCTTGTCCTCATCAACATGGGGACAAGGTGCTTTGGGGTGGGGGGGCCGCACGGCCCCCCTTTCCCCAGGGCACCCCCCATGTTGAGGGCACGCGGCCTGGTACGGCTCAGGAGGGGGGGCGCTCGTTCGTCCCCACCCCTTTCCTGGCCGGCCGGGCTGCGTGCTCGGATAAGGGTCTGAGATGGATTTGGGGGGGACCCCCACGCCGTTTTTCGGCGTGGGGATTCCCTTTAAATCCATGCCAGGTGACGGAGCTAGCGCGGCGGCATTTACTGCCTACGCTAGCTACGTACCTGAAGTTACGTTCGAAATGAACGGACTGCTCCGTGTGTGGGCAAGTCCGTTCATTTTCAAAAGTCCCGCGGACTTTGTTCAGCGGACTGTCCGCCGGAGAAGTCCGGGCGTGTGTGGGCAAGTCCACACGCTCGGAAAGTCCGGCGAAGCCAGCTGGAAAGTCCAGCGGATTATCCGCTGGACTAGGTCCGCCGGGAAAAGTCCCGCACGTGTGTACGCCGCATTAGAGATGTGTTTTGGCAAAATCTTACTGAGCTGTGATGCTAACTCATAAGGCCACTGCCCCTCATACAGAGACTGTACAATTAGTTTGATGTTGGTTGATAATTCCGCCTGCCCCTGCGTGCACGCCAGAGCCCATGACATGTTTTTGCCCTGAATCACCACACTATCTACCAACCTCTTAAAATGGTGGATAAAAGCTTGAGCCACTTTAACCTTGGTATTTATGTGACTTTGTTGAATGTTATCAAGAATGTCATTGATCTCTCTCTGAGTAACAAAGCCCCGCTAACTGTCTGAAGCTATGGATGAGAGTTTGTTCCTCAGGAGATCGCTGTCCACTCCATTAACAACACCCATCCCAGTTCCTATTCCCCCCAATATAGTGCTGAATACATCCCTCCTCTTTCAGTTACTCCTCAGAAATAAGGGCCCTGCACGAACCTCATTCTGTGTCCGCACCTCTCTGGGAGTAAGCCACTGATATAATGATCGCACTTGATTCAGCACATACAGGGTAATAGGATTTGATCAACGGCAGTGAGACGTTGAAGTGCCATGTGGTGAAGGCATACTGTACCCTGGTAGCCAGCGTTTGGGAAGAGCTTAGATCTATTTGTAGTGGTTCCCCTTTCTCTAAAGGAGCATGCCCCTGTGTGTAGTCACTGGCATTACCTGTGCAGGGTTTCAAACTCTCAGGTGAGACGTCAACCAGGCGTATCTCCCCCATGTCCAGTTCTGGTATCCCACATGTCCAGTAACCGAGAGCCTCTCTATAGGACTGATAAGACTGAGATACCGCCCCCCACGAGGAGATTTTCACCCTGTTGATGTGTCATCTGGAGCTCCCTAGTTTGGCCAACAGACACCTTACTATGCCTAAGTGTCAGCCTCCTGGACATCTGCATCATATCAATTTGATTATGCCAATATATGCCACAAACAAAAACATATTTCCCTTCTTTTAATTTCTCACCAAAACCCCATATCTTACGTCCCTTGCTTCCAAAGGTTTGGATAGATTGGAATTTGTCCCTAACCAATAACCCGTTTCATTCATATATATAGTTGCATCCACAAACGACTGGAGGGATTCCGGTATAATTTTTGCAAGTCTTGTTTATACAGGGGGTCCCCGAGTTACAAACTCGTTAGGGACTGCTCGCCTGTTCTGAAGTCGGAAATGTTCGTAAGTCGCCGCGCATGCGCAGACCGACAAATACGGACATTTCCGGACATTTCCGATGTTCCGTCTAATGCCGTTCTGCGCATGCGCGGCAAATTACGGACATTTCCGAAGTTTGCCGGCATTTTCCGAGGCTCCGTATGGCCGCGCATGCGCAGAACGGCCGGAATACGGCGGAAAATGGCGGAGGGTCCCCGCAGCGCCCCGTTCGTAAGTAGGGGATGTTCGTAGGTCGGGCGTTCGTAAGTCGGGGACCCCCTGTATACAAGTCTTCGAGATGTTGAGTTAGGATTAAGTCGTCCAAAAGCAAAAGAAATTTTGTATTGCAAATTACCACGGTGACCCCATTGGTACGTCTCTGGTAACTTAGGACTCTCTGATATAATCCAAACCTTTATCCTTCTCTCACCTCCCCCCAGGCCGTCTTATCAAGTGGGCACACCTGGGCACAGCCCAGGGGCCCATGGGTGTCCACAGAACTTTTTTCAGGGGGGGGATTATTTTAAGGTCTGGTCGTGTGATGTTACCTGTGTCAGTCAACAGTGGCTGCAGGGGAGAAAGTGCTTGGCGACGGCTGATAAAGCCTGATGAGGGGATGTCACCCATAGGTTCCAATGTCACAGATGTTATTGGTGCTCCCTCCTCTTCCCTGCATACGCTGCTGGATCACACAGGTGAGATAACATGACCAGATTGGAACAATCTGAAAATAGGTTAGTCCGCATAGGTGTTAGGGGTAAGGGGGCGGGGCAGTTTTTAACCGCTTCCCGACCGGACATGCATAATGTCGTCCCTTTGTATTTTCCGCCGTGCCATTGCGCGCGTTTGGGACCTCCGTGAGTCCGATCGCGGGTCCCGCGGACTCTATCGTCACGGAGATACCCGCGATCATCTCAGGGGGAGGAAGAACAGGGAGATGCCGATGTAAATAGCATCTCCCCGTTCTGCCTAGCAACAAGTGACACTGATCTCTGCTCCCTGTGATTGGAGCAGAAATCAGTGCTGTGTAAAACACAGCCACGCCCCCCCCCCCCCCCCCCACAGTTAGCAACACTCCCCTAGGACACACTTAACCCCTACACTGCTGTATAAATGACAATGGTCCCAAAAATGTGTCAAAAATGTCTGATGTGTCCGCCATAATGTCACAGTCACAATAAAAATCAATGATCGTCGCTATTACTAGTAAAAAAAATGATTAATAAAAATGACATAAAACTATCCCATATAACACTATAACTTTTGCGCAAACCAATCAATAATCGCTTATTGCGATTTTTTTTCTAATAATATGTAGAAGAATACGTATTGGCCTAAACTGAGGAAAACATATTTTTTTTTATATATATTTTTTTTTGAGGATATTTATAATAGCAAAAAGTAAAAAATAATGTGTTTTTTTTTCAAAATTGTCGCTCTTTTTTTGTTTATAGCGCAAAAAATAAAAACCGCAGGGGTGATCAAATACCCCCAAAAGAAAGCTCTATTTGTGGGAAAAAAAGGACGTCAATTTTGTTTGGGAGCCACGCCGCGCGACCGCGCAATTGTCAGTTAAAGCCACTCAGTGCCGAATCGCAAAAAGTGCTCTGGCCTTAAGCCAGCAAAATGGTCCGGTCTGAAAGTGGTTAAGGCTAGCGCAAGCTGGAATTCTACTTTCAATCTGTACTTCCTATTGGTGGCTTGTGGCAGTGTTAAAGCAGAGCTCCACCCAAAAGGGGAAGCTCCACTTGTTTGCACCCTCCCCCCTTTCACTGCCACATTTGGCACTTTTTGGGGGAGAGAGTGTACCTGGTTTTGCTGTGGCAATCTGAGCCACATGCAAAACCATGCAAAATATGCTGCAAGTGACCACAGCAAGTGAAGGTATAAATAAACATACAATTAGGCAATCAATCAATTAAAAAAAAAACTACACCTGCATGGTGCAGCATTGGCTGAAGTCAGTGGAGATTTTAAAATCTACACAATAGCATCTTTATGCTGTTGTGCCCATATAGCTGCTTGTGTGCCCATATAGATGCTGGTGTGCCTCTATATGGGTGCAACAGCATCTATATAGGTAAAATAGCAGTTATATGGGCACTAGGGATGAGCCGAACACCCCCCGTTTCGGTTCGCACCAGAACCTGCAAACAGACCTAAACTTCACGTGAACTTTAGAACCCTATTAAAGTCTATGGGACTCGAACGTTCAAAATCAAAAGTGCTAATTTTAAAGGATAATATGCAAGTTTTTGTCCTAAAAAGTGTTTGGGGACCCGGGTCCTGCCCCAGGGGACATGTATCAATGCAAAAAAACTTTTAAAAACGGCCGTTTTTTTCAGGAGCAGTGATTTTAATAATGCTTAAAGTGAAACAATAAAAGTGTAATATTCCTTTAAATTTCGTACATGGGGGTATGTATAGTATGACTGTAAAGGGGCACATGTTTCCCGTGCTTAGAACTGTCCCTGCACAAAGTGTAATTTCTGCAGGAAAAAAAGTAACTCGCAGCTATAATGAATTGTCGGCTCCCCGTAATACAGAGAACAGTCATTGAAAGTCATTGATAAAAAAAAAAAATGCATGGGGTTCCCCCCAAAAATCCATACCAGACCCTTTATCCGAGCACGCAACCTGGCAGGCCGCAGGAAAAGAGGGGGGACGAGAGAGCATCCCCCCTCCTGAACTGTACCAGGCCACATGCCCTCAACATTGGGAGGATGCTTTGGGGGTCTGTGACCCCTCAAAGCACCATGTCCCCATGTTGATGGGGACAAGGGCCTCATGCCCACAACCCCTGGCCGGTGGTTGTGGGGGTCTGCGGGTGGGGGGCTTATCAGAATCTGGAAGAACCCTTTAACAAGGAGACCCCCAGATCCTGCCCCCCCCCCCCATTTGAAATGGTAAGGGGTACAAAAGTACCCCTACCATTTCACAAAGAAAGTAAAAAATTGTTAAAAAAACACACAGACACCGTTGGGAAAAGTCCTTTATTAAAAATAAAAAAAATTAAAAAAAGATTCCAGCAGTGGTAATCCACTCTTCCTATCCAGTGATGGCTGATCTCTTCTTCGGGGTCCAGCGATGGGTGATCTCTCCCGATGGTCCAGCGCATCCTGTCTCCACCGGAGACACTGCAGGAATCCCGACAGCCTGATAAGGTCTTAGCTGAGGAGGACTTACCTGACCTCACCCCCCTCTGACGCAAGGGGAAACCCAAGCTTCCCCAGTGATGTACGGGTGACCCCGCCCCCTCTGATGTAACGCAGGTTTCCATTACATCAGAGGGGCGGCGGGGTCACCCGCACGTCACTGGGAAAGCCCGGGTTCCCCCTTGCACCAGAGGGGGCGGGGTCAGGTGACGGGTGGCCCTGTCCTTCCCAGCTAAGACCTTATCAGGCTGTCGGGATTCCATCGGGAGAGATCACCCATCGCTGGACCACGGAGAAGAGATCACCAATAGTGTCTGTGTGTTTTTGAACAATTTTTTACACTTTCTTTGTGAAATGGTAGGGGTATTTTTGTACCCCCTTGCCATTTCAAACAGGGGTGGCCGGGATCTGGGAGTCCCCTTGTTAGAGGGGGCTTCCAGATTCTGATAAGCCCCCGCCCGCAGACCCCCACAACCACCTTTCAGGGTTGTGAGGATGAGGCCCTTGTCCCCATCAACATGGGGACATGGTGCTTTGAGGGGTCACAGACTCGCTAAGGATCCTGGCTTGGTACGGTTCAGGAGAGGGGCGCTCTCTCGTCCCCCCCTCTTTTCCTGCGGCCTGCCAGGTTACGTGCTCGGATAAAGGGTCTGGTATGGATTTTTGGGGGGAACTTTTTTAATTTGGCGTGGAGTTCCCCTTAAAATCCATACCAGACCTGAAGGGTCTGGTATGGATATTTGGGGGGAACCCCACGTGATTTTTTTTTTATTTGACCCGGGGCTCCCCTTAATATCCATACCAGACCTGAAGGGCCTGGTAATTGAATTTGGTGGAAACCCCACGCATTTTTTTTTTATCAATGACTTTCAATGACTGTTCTCTGTATTACGGGGAGCCAACAATTCATTATAGCCGCGAGTGCTTTTAAATTACTTTTTTTCCTGCAGAAATTACACTTTGTGCAGGGAAAGTTCTAAGCACAGTAAACATGCGCCCCTTTACAGGCATACTATACACACCCCCCAGGTACAAAATTTAAAGGAATATTACACTTTAATTGTTTCAATTTAAGCATTATTAAAATCACTGCTCCCGAAAAAAACGGCCGTTTTTAAAACTATTTTTTGCATTGATACATGGTCCCCAAACACTTTTTATGACAATAACTTGCATATAAGCCTTTAAAATTAGCACTTTAGATTTCTCCCATAGACTTTTACAGGGTGTTCCGCGGCTTTTCGAATTTGCCGCGAACACCCCAAATTGTTCGCTGTTCGGTGAATAGACGAACAGGCAATGTTCGAGTCGAACATGAGTTCGACTCGAACTCGAAGCTCATCCCTAATGGGCACAATAGCATAACAATAATATTCTGTCCATACTGTATAACTCCTATTGTGGCAATACAAATGCTACTGTCTCCTATTGTGCCCAGTAACACTGACCTTGCCGCACTGCCAGTGGCGAGACAAGGTTATCTGGTGACCAGGGCGAAGATGCCAAACTGCGCAAAATTTTGGGTGTCTTTAGTTAGCCTAAAATACATATTTCTTGTAAAATATTAACAGCTACATACAGAATGAGCAAAATGATTTATACTGAGTGAGAGAGAGATTTTTATACATTTGTAACTGACCTTAACCACTTAACCCCCCGGACCAATTGTCAGCCTAAGGACCAGAGGTCTTTTTACAATTTCGCACTGCACTGCTTTAACTGGTAATTGCATGGTCATGCAATGTTGTACCCAAATGAAATTTGCGCCCTTTTCTTCCCACAAATAGAGCTTTTTTTTGATGGTATTTGATTGCCTCTGCGATTTTTATTTTTTGCAATATAAACAGAAAAAGAACGAAAAATTTGGAAAAAAATTATATTTTCTACTTTTTGTTATAATTAAACTCAATTTTAGTCATACATTTGGGCCAAAATGTATTCAGCCACATGTCTTTAGTAAAAAAAATGTCAATAAGCGTATATTTATTGGTTTGCGCAAAAGTTATAGCGTCTACAAGCTAGAGTACATTTTCTGGAATTTACACAGCTTTTAATTTATGACTGCCTATCTCATTTCTTGAGGTGCTAAAATGGCAGGGCAGTATAAACCCCCCCCCCCCCCCCAAATGACTCCATTTTGGAAAGTAGTCACACCAAGCTATTTGCTGAGAGGCATGTTGAGCCCATTGAATATTTTTTTTTGTCCCAAGTGATTGAATAAAGACAAAAGAAATATTTTTTTACAAAAAGTTGTCACTAAATGATATATTGCTCACACATGCCACAGTTATATGTGGAATTGCACCCCAAAATACATTTTGCTGCTCCTCCAGAGTACGGGGATACCACATGTGTGGGACTTTTTGGGAGCCTAGCCGCGTACGGCACCCCGAAATCCAATCACTGCCTTGTGGATTTCTAAGGGTGCAAATTTTTGATTTCACTTCTCACTACCTATCACAGTTTCGAAGGCCATAAAATGCCAAAATAGTACAACCCCCCCCCCCCCCCCCCCCAAATGACCCAATTTTGAAAAGTAGACACCCCAAGCTATTTGCTGAGAGGCATGTTGAGTCTATGGAATATTTTATATTTTGCCACAAGTTGCGGGAATATTACAAACTTTTTTTTTTTTTTTTTTTTTTTTTAATTTATACTTTATTAACACCGATTACGGGCAGACATAAAGGTAAGTCAGCCAAACAGGAGCAGTACAGAGTATACATATTATTACAAATCATATCTTAATCTCTACCGTCTACATGCTCATTATATATCTATTTATTCAAATTTCTTCCCAGCGTATCCAGAGAGTTTTCATATAATCTAACTTCTTATATTCTCTCCTGTTTTCCTCTCTTATATACTCCCTTTGATAGTGCCCGTCTCCCTTTTCTCTTTTTCAATAGCTTCACAGAAAATCCAACTAAATATAACTAAGGAAAAAAAAAAAAAAAGGGGGGGGGGAAGGGCACCTCGCTGGCTCTGGGCGGTCAGGGTGTTCTCAGTATCTATATCTACTCAGTTTCTATTTCCTAAGAGGGTCAAGCCCTCTGCTGATACTACAAATTGTTTCCATAATTTCCAGGTTGTCTGGTAATTTTCTTGTGATTGTTTTGATTCTAACCCTATTTCTTCCATTTTACTTATCTCTTCCACTTTATGTAGCCAATCTGCCGTCGTTGGGGGGTTCTGTTTTTTCCAATGAAGTGGCACACAAGCCTTCGCGGCATTGACCAAATGTCTAACTATCGAATTTTGATAGTTTTTGACTGGGATATCAGATACGTGTAAAAGGAAGAAAGCCGGGTCTCTAGTTATCCTATGGTCTGTGAATTTTTGTATTACTTCCCGTACTGTGTTCCAAAAAATAGTTAATTTTGAGCATGACCAAAATAAGTGTAGTAAAGTTCCTCTTCCCTCTAGACACTGCCAACAGCGGTCCGTGGAGTCAGGGTAATATTTATTTAAAAAATAGGGTGTGAGATACCATCTTGTCATAATTTTATAATTGGACTCCTGCATCTTCGTGGAGACTGATGATTTTAAGGAGAATCTTACTATTTGCTGTATTTCCTCTATTGTAAACTTCCGTTGAAGGTCCTGTTCCCATTTGTCTATAAATGACAGATATGGCATTGCCGCTGGGCAGTTCAGTAATGAATACATCTTAGAAAGTACTCGTGTTATACCCCCTTCTTCGGAACAGTATTTCTCCAACTTTGTCAAGGGACGCGTGTAGCGTCTGGGGTCTAATAACATATCCAGGAAATGTTTCAACTGCAGCGCTGGCCAAAATGGCAGTGCATACGGTCCTGACTCCTCTTTCAGTTCTTCTATAGAAGGCCACCTGTTTTCTCTTATAAAGTGGGAGACCCCAGTTTTATCGCCCATTCGTAGAGCCCTGGACGTGGCGAGATCTAAGCCTGGGCGAAAGCTAGGGTTTCCCAGGATCGGGAACAGTGGGGAGTCTTGTGAAGTGAGGGAGAATTGCTTACTAATCTGGGAGCCTATATGTAATGTCGTCCCTATTGTAGGATGGTTTTTCAGTTTTGTTTCCAACTGGTCATAGCACCATAGAATCCCTGATAGTAATACCCGTGTCTGGGCTTGTTCCACCTGGATCCATAATTTTAGACTGCTGTGTCGACACCACTCCACAATCCTGGCTAGGTGGACAGCTTGTTGGTATTTCCGCACGTCTGGAAGGGCTAAGCCCCCATATTGTTTGGGTAACATGAGTACTTTCGATGAGAGACGTATTCTCTTATATGCCCAGACAAACTTAACAAAAAGTGCATTGACCTGCTTAAGATATCCCAATGGTATCCTAATTGGAAGGGCTTGAAATAAATAAAGAATTTTGGGTAGTACAGTCATCTTCAGTAAATTAATTCTTCCAAACCATGAGTGTAGGCCCCTCTTCCATGAGTCTAGAAGTAAACGGATTCCAGATAGCAGTGGCGGAAAATTAAGTTCGAACACCCGAGATAAGTTCACTGGAATATATGTACCTAGATATTTTATGGCTTTTGTCGTCCATCTGAAGTTGAAATTCGCTCTAAAACCAGATAGTATCTTATCGGGTATCCCACATCCTATTGCCTCTGATTTATCCCAGTTTATCTTCAGATTAGAAAATGATCCGTATAATTCGAACTCTCGTAAGAGATTGGGAAGGGAAATCACCGGGTTTGTCAGGGAGAAAAGTAGATCATCTGCGTAGGCAGAAATTTTATACTGTTTTCCTCCCATAGATAAACCCTGTATATCCGGGTTTAAGCGGATTCTATTCAAAAAAGGCTCTAGTGATAGTGCAAATAAGACAGGGGAGAGTGGACATCCCTGTCTTGTACCATTTGATATAGAGAAGGGATTAGATAGAACTCCATTGATTTTGACCTGGGCTGTGGGTTGATAGTATGCTTTAGTTATCCAATTAATCATTATTTCTCCGAGGCCTAGTTGTCTAAGAACTGTGAACATATATTCCCAATTTACCCGGTCAAATGCCTTTTCCGCATCTGTACTAAGAAAAATACTAGGGACCTTTATCGAGTTGGCTATGTGGACCAAATTGAGAACTTTCGTCGTGTTATCTCTGGCTTCTCTTGAGGGGATAAAACCCACCTGATCCAAGTGGATTAAGCTTGGTAGATGTTCCGCTATGCGGGTTGCTAAAATTTTTGTGAATAATTTGAGATCCACATTTAGTAGCGAAATTGGCCTATAACTGCTACACAGGGTCGGTTCTTTCCCTTCTTTCAAGATTACCGAAATATGTGCCTTCAGAGTGTCTCTAGTTAAGTTGACGTCCTTGCTAAGTCCGTTGAACAGGTCTACCATATGTGACCCCAGGATAGGCAGCAACATTCGGTAATATTGAATAGTAACACCGTCTGGTCCTGGTGCTTTACCTAGCTTCATCGAGCTTATTGCCCGTTTTAACTCTCCCAGGTTTATCGGAGCGTCTAATTCTGCTTTGATTTCCGGCGTAATCAATGGTAACTTGGAAGAATTAACGTATTAATTTATTTGTGTCTGTGCTTTCCTCTCAATCTGTAAGTTATATAAAGATGCGTAAAAGTCTCGAAAGGTTTCTGAGATTTGCTTCGGTAAAGTCATCTTTTGGGCTTTTGAGTTCAAAATATGTGGTATGTATGATCGAAGGCAGTCCTCTCTTACTGATCTAGCCAATGTTTTCCCGCATTTGTCTCCGTATTCATAGTCAATCTTCCTACCTCTCTGTAGAGCCGCTTTTGCCCTTTGTCGCAACAAGTCATTAATTTGAGTTCGTGTTAAAATAAGTTCCTGTTCTTTTTTTTTTTTTTTTTAACTCTTTATTTTAAATTTTTTTACAATACAATACATTTCATCTTTTGCACTTTCCCTTATTTTATAATCTCACATCTATCACATACATTCTCTATAATATATATTACTTGAACTTAACTTCTACTGTTTTCCTTACACTTCCCTCCGCTCCCATTCTTAATCCCAAAAATCAAACAAAAAGGAAAAAAAAAAAAAAAAGAAAAAAGAAGGGGGGAACCCCCCCCTTATGTCGCCCCCTTCCACAGAGCCGGAATACAGGCTCTCGCCGCCGTGAGAAGGTGTTTTATTAGTGATTTTTTATATTTTTCCACCGACATAGGGACAACATTTAACAGCAATGCAGCCGGTTCCTCTCCAAGAGGAACCCCTGTAATTTCCTTTACTGCTTCCTCAATCATTTTCCAGTATTCTCTAATTTTATCGCATTCCCAAAAAATGTGCAGCATTGTACCTTCCGATTTCCCACATCGCCAACATGTATTTGGTATTTGCGGGAATATGCCATGTAGCATACTTGGAGTCCTGTACCACCGGGTAAGGATCTTATATCCCCCCTCCTGATATCTACTTGCTATTGATGTTTTATGGACGGATCTCAATATTTTTTCTTTTTGTTTTGGGGAGAACGTAACCTTCAGATCTTCTTCCCAGGCGCTTAAGTAACCCAGATTTTCAGGGGCTTCGGATCTTATAATCATTTCGTAGAAGTGTGACAGAGGGTGTCTCAGATTCTCGCCATCCAGGCATAACTGCTCAAACTCCGACATCCCCCGAATTTCTGGGTACTTTCTGCCTTTGGAATGGATATATGCACCCAACTGCATAGCTCTAAGATAGTCTAGTTCTGGGGTAAATTCGCTTTCTATCTCCCTTCTTTTCATTAGTCTTCCCTCTTTTGAGAAATGTATGATCCTATTTTTCCCCCTATTTCTCAGGCCGAGAAATTTATGATCTAGTAAGCCAGGCTTAAAATCGTATGTGCCTAATATAGGTAGCATGGGACTTGGTTCACTTGATATCTTATTTTTATTGAAAATTTTTTTACTTGTACTTAAAGTTGCCCCTATCAATGGGTGTTTTTTAACCCCCTTTGGGATATCCTTTCCAGCCATCCATGCCAACCCCTCCAAGGGGGCTTTACTCATTGTTTGTTCCATGAGTACCCATGGCTTCTTTTTTTTAGCACACCACTCCTTTATTCTGACTAGGTGTGAGGCCTCCTGATATTTACCTGGGTCTGGAAATCCAATGCCTCCTTTTTCTTTAGGGAGGGTCAAAATCGATCTCCGTACTCTTGCCGGCTTTCCAGCCCATATGAAACTCAGGAAACCCGATCGGAGTTCTTTCATAAAACTTTGAGGGATTTTTACTGGCAAAGTTTGAAGTACGTATAGCAGCCGTGGCATTACATTCATTTTTATTATATTCGTCCTCCCGAACCAGGTGAAAATTTCTTTGTCCCATCTTTTCAGGTCTGTCTTTATTTGTTTTAACATTGGGGCATAGTTTAGTTCAAACACCCTGCTTAACACTTTGGGTATTCTAGTCCCCAAGTAGTCTATATGTGAGTCTGTCCATCTAAATTTAAATTGGGAAGTTATCTGGCGGGTCAAAGATTCGCTCATCTCCAGTCCCATAGCTTCTGACTTGCTGTAGTTCACTTTGAAGTTGGCTATATCCCCAAATTTCTGTAGCTCCCCCAGGAGGGGTGGCAGGGATATGGCTGGAGAGGATATAAAAAAGATCAGATCGTCAGCAAATGCTGCTAATTTGTGTTCCTCGGATTCTGTTTTTATGCCTCTAATGTCCCGGTTCATTCTTATTTTTCTTAAAAATGGTTCCATTGTAAGAATGAAAATAATGGGCGAAAGTGGGCATCCCTGACGTGTTCCATTGTAAATTCGAAAAGGTTCCGAAAGTCTTTCATTTACCTTCACCCTAGCAGTCGGCACTGAGTATAGGTTTTGGAGCCATCCCAGCATTCCTTCCCCTAGGCCAATGTATTGGAGTGTGGTTCTCAGATACAGCCAGTCCACCCTATCAAACGCTTTTTCTGCGTCAGCTGATATTATGGTTAAGGGTTTGTGCTGGCTTTCTGACCAATATATTGCGTTTATTGCTCTCTGTGTGTTCTCCCTACCTTCCCTCCCTGGGGTAAACCCTACTTGGTCGGGGTGAATCAATACCGGTATATGTTCAATCAGTCTGTTAGCTAGTATTTTAGAAAACATTTTTAAGTCCACATTTAATAATGATATTGGTCGGTAGCTGGAACACTGGGATGGGTCTTTTCCCTCTTTTGGAATAACAACAATGTGTGCTAACAATATCTCTTCGGATAATTTCTGTCCTTCCTGGATTGAGTTAAATACTGCTAAAAACCTTGACACCAATTTCTCTTCGAATGTTTTATAGTAGGACAGGGGGTACCCATCAGGACCTGGCGCTTTGCCTACGGGTAGGGAGTTCAAGACTTTCTTAAACTCCTCAGCCGTTATTGGCTTGTCCAGGTTCTGTATGGCTTCTTCTGTTATTTTGGGCATTTCCGAAAGACGTAGGTATTCTCTGGCTGCCTCCTCCTTCTTTTTATTTTTGCCTACGCTGCCTTCACCCTCGAGTTGATAGAGGCCCTCATTGTTCTGTCCATCAGATGGATATATTCTGATTATCTGCATTTGTGTTGTTGTAAATGACATTTAATGTTGTTACCTTTTATAGGAATCATTTGCAGAGCTTAGGCGCCATCTAGCGTCCTTTTTTGGTATTGCTTCTGTGTGTATAGTTTATTAATAAAGTTTATAACCTAGGAAGTACTTGGAAAGCAAAGTATTCTGGGTAAAGTCTCACAGGAAGAGACACATTCATCATGCTTTTCAGACTGCAAGAGGTCTTGTTTCAATCTCTTACCATCAATCCCTTATTGAACTTAAAAAAGTAAGTTTTACTGTCTCATATTGTACTGTGTATATTTGTCTTTGAAATGTATGCTAAATTTATGGGATATTGTACTTATCAAGGTTTATTCTTGTTATTTGTAGTTTCACCTAGCTTGTTCCAATAAACTGCGATCGAAGAAATATGGTATCATGTTTATGGGATAAGAATGGTTTAGCTGAATGTCCTTGAGACAGAACAGTGAAATTTTTAAGCTGACCTCTGAAGGGAAGATAAGCTGACTTCGGAAGTCTGTACAGCCTGGGGCTACACAGTACCATACAGTCAGAAGCCTTAAAGAAGCAGGCCTGTGGGAGGCAAAGCAAGCAGCCACGCTACACAGAGACACGCTCTGTCAAGCAGTACCGACACTAGAACGGTCTCTATACAGCAAGACAGCTTCTTCCCCGCAGCCATGTCTCACAGTAGAACATCTTCTTACAAAACACGATCACAAGCAAGCTCATCTAGGTCATCTGTCGCAAATGCAGCAGCTATCGCCCGTTCAAAAGCTGAAGCAGCAAGAGCCAGGGCCGCATTCGCAGACCAAGAGCTGCAGATGAAAAAAGAAAAGGCCCACCTTGAAGCAGAAAGGGCGAGACAGGAACAAGAGAGAGAGCAAGAAAGAGTACGCATAGAGCAAGAAAGAGTACGCATAGAGCAAGAAAGAGTACGCATGGAACAAGAGAGAGAGATGGAAAGAATACGCCTGGAAGACGAAAGAGCTCAGCAAGAGGCATCTCTGAAACTGCAGCAAGCTATCTTAGAAGCTAACATGGAGAAGCTGGCAGTGGAACGAGATGCTGCCGCCGCCATCGCAGAAGCAGAAGCTCTAGAAGCAGCCATCTACGATGAGCCAAGAACAGGTAGCAGCATACCAGGCCTAGAGGAAGAACACCAAGATTCCTTGCAACGCACGTCGGATTATGTCTACCAGCACTGTGACCCAAGCAGCATCCCACAACAAGAAATTAAACATGATGTCAGAGAGTCACACCAAATCAAGCAGCAACAAGACGACCTTAGACCCCAGTGCTACAGGCAAGAAAAATCTGACAGAGTTCCAGACGTTCCAGTCTCAACCAAACCTTCTACTCCAAAAGGTACTCAACCTTCATACAAACATCAAACGCCTGTCTTCACTCCAAAGGTGTATGCAACGAGCCGGTACGAACTGCCAACCGTATGCAAGTTTGAGCCCAGAGAGCCTAAAGAAGAGACTTCTATCAGGTATGCCTTTACACCGCACCACAATACACCAGCAGCCTACCCCAACGCCAATCAGGCTACTGTAGACTTTGCCAAGTTCCTGGCCAAACGCGAGTTAGTTACCCAAGGACTTGCCAAATTTAGTGATCGCCCTCAACACTACAGGGCGTGGCGATCCTCTTTCCAGAGTGTTATCCAAGGTCTAGATCTATCTTGCAGACAACAGATAGAACTCCTTGTAAAGTGGCTTGGCAATGATTCTGCTGAACACGCCAAAAGGATCAGAGACATTAATATAAACCACCCTGAGATAGGCCTTACAAACATCTGGAACAGACTGGATAGATGTTATGGCTCACCAGAGGCTATAGAGAGTACACTGTTTAAAAGGATAGAAGACTTTCCAAAAATACCTAGCAGAGGTTATCAAAGACTCAGAGAATTCAGTGACCTATGTATGGAGTTACAAGTTGCTAAAGCGGAAGGTGACTTACCTGGCCTTTCTTATCTTGACTCTGCCAGAGGTATTAACTCCTTAGCTCAAAAACTTCCTTATGAGTTACACGAAAGATGGATTGCTCATGGCTGTAACTACAAACGGAAACACAATGTGCCCTTTCCACCATTTAGTGAGTTTGTGGACTTTGTAGACAGACAAGCAGGAACGAAAGATGACCCCAGCTTCATTTTTCCAGTGTCTTACATCACTTCTGCTGGCCCTAAGCAACTCAGGGCTCCAGTAGCAGTGCACAAAACTAACATTTCTTCCCACAGATTTGCAGAGTCTCAGCCAGAGGATCAAGTCAATGACCCTACGAAGTTCTGCCCTCTACATAAGATGCCACATCCTCTTCTGAAATGCAGAGCCTTCAGGACAAAGACCATCCAGGAACGCAAAGCTTTCCTCAAAGAGAACAACATCTGTTACAAGTGCTGCTCTTCGTCTACACACTTCGCCAAGGACTGTAAGGTCAGTGTCAAATGCACAGAGTGTGACAGCACAGAGCACCACACAGCTTTACACCCAAAGCCTACTCCAAGAACCTTCCCACCTGTCCATGGTGACAAGGAGCAAGGCAGGGAGACCAAAGACTCTAGTACAGATACCACAGCAATCACTTCACAGTGCACTGAAGTCTGCAAAGGAAGTACAGGTGGCAGATCTTGCTCTAAAATCTGTCTAGTGAAAGTTTACCCAAAGGGACGCAGAGACAAAGCAGTCAAGCTCTACGTCATTTTGGATGATCAGAGTAATAAGTCACTAGCCAGACCTGTGTTTTTTGACATTCTAAACCTTAAAGGCCCCAGCAGCCCCTACTCCCTTAGGACTTGTGCAGGTACAGTGGAAACGGCGGGGAGAAGAGCTGACGGCCTACAAATTGAATCTATGGATGGTAAGACATGCCTACCCTTACCGACCATAATAGAGTGCAACCAGATGCCAGACAACAGATCAGAGATTCCCACACCAGACGCAGCAGCTCACCAGACTCACTTGAAGCACATAGCACATCTCATACCAGAACTTGATGATCAGGCTCAGATAATCTTACTCCTAGGGAGGGATATCTTGCAAGTCCACAAAGTAAGGAAACTGATCAACGGTCCTAAAAGTGCTCCATATGCCCAAAAACTGGATCTTGGGTGGGTCATTATAGGTGATGTTTGCCTGGGAGGTGCACACAAACCGGCATCTGTTAATAATCTGCTCACTAGTACCCTCGAGAATGGTCGTCCTTCTCTTTTCCAACCCTGTCAAAATCGCATCCTCATAAAGGAGCTACCTCACAACAACCCTGTACCTCTTCCTTTCTTAAGTCCCCTCTGTGACAGCAATGCCTATGACAATGACCAAAGCGACTTAGGACACTCAGTGTTCAGGAGAACAAAGAAAGACAACCAGGTAGCAATGTCCCTTGAGGATAGAATCTTCCTAGAGGTTATGGAAAGCAGTATGGAGAAAGACGTGTCTAATAACTGGGTAGCACCTCTTCCCTTTAGGCCACAAAGACAACGTTTGCCTAACAACAGGGAACTAGCATATAAACGCCTCACTTCCTTAAGACACAATCTGCAAAGGAAACCAGAGATGAGAGAACATTTCTTTTCCTTCATGGGCAAAATATTCCAAAATGGCCATGCTGAGGTAGCTCCAGACCTCAAAGACTCAGAAGAATGTTGGTACTTACCCATATTTGGCGTCTATCACCCTAAGAAGCCAGGGCAGATTAGAGTGGTGTTTGATTCCAGCGCCAAGCATGAAGGTGTCTCTCTAAATGATGTCCTTCTTTCTGGCCCTGACCTCAACAACAGACTATTGGGAGTACTTCTCCGCTTCCGCAAGGATTCAGTCGCATTCATGGCAGACATACAACAAATGTTCTATTGCTTTCTTGTTAAGGAAGAACACCGAAACTTTCTGAGGTTTCTCTGGTTCAGGGACAACAACCCCTCTGGAGACATCACAGAATATCGCATGAAGGTGCACATATTTGGCAACAGCCCTTCCCCTGCAGTTGCTATATATGGCCTCAGACACTCTGCTAGAGTGGGAGAGTCAGAGTATGGGTCAGACGTCAGACAATTTGTGGACAAGGATTTCTATGTAGACGATTGCTTGAAATCACTACCCACAAATGAAGCCGCAATCAGTCTCCTCAAAAGAACTCAGGCAATGCTTGCGTGTTCCAACTTAAGGCTCCACAAGATTGCTTCCAACAGTAGAGAAGTTTTAGAAGCCTTTCCTGTCCAAGACCATTCCAACGAGTTAAAGGACTTAGATCTAGGCACAGACTCACTTCCCATGCAACGCAGCCTTGGTTTGCTTTGGGACTTAAGATCTGACACCTTCACTTTCCAAGTAAACACAGAAGAAAAACCCTTTACCCGTAGAGGTGTCCTGTCTACCATAAACAGCCTATACGATCCTTTAGGCTTTGCAGCACCTGTCACCATCCAGGGTAAGGCACTACTCAGAGACTTAACCTGTGAGTCGCTAGATTGGGACCACCCTCTCCCCACCGACAGGAAGAACCTATGGCTAGAGTGGAAGAACTCACTAACAGCGCTATCCAATCTTAAAATTCCACGCCCATATGCACCTCTGTCATCTGCAGATGTTCAGATGCAAAGACTTTGTGTGTTTGCGGATGCTTCTGTTAAAGCAATTGCTGCTGTAGCTTACCTGAAAACCATAGACACTAAAGGACAAAGCCACATAGGGTTTGTAATGGGAAAAGCAAAACTTGCACCACTGCCTGAACACACCATACCCAGGCTGGAACTTTGTGCTGCAGTATTGGCTACAGAGCTAGCGGAACTAATAGCAACAGAGACAAACCTAGAAATCCAGGAAGCCGAGTTCTACACAGACAGTAAAGTAGTTCTGGGTTACATCCATAATGAAACTAGGCGTTTCTATGTCTATGTCAATAACAGAGTGTTGAGAATAAGGAGATCCACCCGCCCAGAGCAATGGCATTTTGTGCCTACAGACTATAATCCCGCAGACCTAGCGACCAGATCTGTAGCGGCCAGTCGCCTTGACAGTACTTCGTGGTTCACAGGTCCCACCTTTCTACGCAGTCCTGACTGTAACAATGATGACCTCACCACGTTTGACCTGATAGATGCAGAAAAGGATCAGGAAATCCGCCCTCAGGTTTCTACTGCAGTCACAACAACATCTCTCAACCAGTTTAAAACCCACCGTTTCAGCAGGTTCTCCACCTGGAGGTCACTAGTTAGAGCTATCACTTGCTTAATCCACATAGCTCAGTCTTACAAAAAACAACCACCAACTCATGACGGTTGCAGGAGTTGGCACCACTGTAGGAAAGTCTACTCAGCAACTGACCTAGAACAGTCTAAAAACTGGTTAATATCTGTTGTACAGAGAGAAGTTTTTGCCAAAGAGATTGATTGTATTGTCAATCACAAACCTGTTCCTAAAGACAGTGTTTTAAAGAAACTTGATCCAATCCTTGATGAAAATGGCATGTTGAGAGTAGGAGGCCGTTTAAAAGAAGGCAAGTTAGAGTTCTTAGAGAAACATCCTTTAGTGATCCCTGGTCACCATCATATTGCCTATTTACTCATTCAACACTACCATGACCAAACTAAACACCAGGGCCGACTGTTTACTGAAGGAGCTCTAAGAGCTGCTGGACTTTGGATAGTTGGAGCCAAAAGATGTGTGAGTAAGTTCCTCTTCAAGTGTGTTATCTGTCGAAAGCTTCGAGGAATGTTACAGACACAAAAGATGGCCAATCTACCTTCTGACAGGCTTAGCATGGATCCGCCTTTCACTAATGTTGGACTTGATGTCTTTGGTCCCTGGTCTGTTGCCACCCGGTACACAAAAGGGGGACACTCAAACAGTAAACGCTGGGCAGTCATATTCGTTTGCATGTCCATACGAGCTGTTCACATTGAAGTGATTGAGTCAATGGACACTTCAAGTTTCATTAATTCTCTTAGACGTTTCATTGCAATCCGAGGCCCAGTGAAACTCATTCGCTCTGACAGAGGATCTAACTTTGTAGGAGCAGTAAAAGAACTGCAAATTCCTTCCAACTTGGACATCCCCAGTGTAAAAAGGTATTTGAGTAAGCAAGACTGCACGTGGATCTTCAATCCACCTCACTCTTCTCACATGGGAGGTGTGTGGGAGAGGATGATAGGCATAGCCCGCAGAATTCTTGACTCTATCTTCCTACAAGTAGGAACTGCAAGGCTTACTCACGAGTGTTTAGTGACATTTATGGCAGAGGTTACAGCCATCATTAACGCCAGACCCTTAACTTCAATTTCAAGTGACTCTGAAGATCCAATGGTTCTCACACCTACCATGTTGCTCACGCAAAAGACTGGTCCTGTAGGTACTCCAGCTGGAGAGTTTTGTGAGAAGGACCTTTACAAACGTCAATGGAGGCAAGTTCAAACTCTTGCCAATACCTTCTGGAGTCGGTGGAGGGAGCAATACACATCTACTCTTCAACTAAGGAGGAAGTGGCACTCAGAAAAACCTAACCTTAAACTTGGTGATGTTGTGCTCATGAGAGATTGCCAGACACTAAGGAACATGTGGCCTTTAGGTCTAGTCACCAAAGTACTGCCAAGCAAAGATAATCTTGTCCGTAAGGTCGAGGTCAAGACCTTTCAACAGAATGAGGCCAAAGTGTTCTTGAGACCAGTGACTGAACTTGTTCTGTTACTTTCTACGGAGGACTCTGTTAGTGACGTCACTTGACGTCAGGCGGGGAGTGTTCTGTCCATCAGATGGATATATTCTGATTATCTGCATTTGTGTTGTTGTAAATGACATTTAATGTTGTTACCTTTTATAGGAATCATTTGCAGAGCTTAGGCGCCATCTAGCGTCCTTTTTTGGTATTGCTTCTGTGTGTATAGTTTATTAATAAAGTTTATAACCTAGGAAGTACTTGGAAAGCAAAGTATTCTGGGTAAAGTCTCACAGGAAGAGACACATTCATCATGCTTTTCAGACTGCAAGAGGTCTTGTTTCAATCTCTTACCATCAATCCCTTATTGAACTTAAAAAAGTAAGTTTTACTGTCTCATATTGTACTGTGTATATTTGTCTTTGAAATGTATGCTAAATTTATGGGATATTGTACTTATCAAGGTTTATTCTTGTTATTTGTAGTTTCACCTAGCTTGTTCCAATAAACTGCGATCGAAGAAATATGGTATCATGTTTATGGGATAAGAATGGTTTAGCTGAATGTCCTTGAGACAGAACACTCATAGTATTTCTTAAATGCCTGAGCTATTTTCTCTGAGGAGTTTACTATCTCTCCTCCTTGCGTTTTGATGCCTCTTATTTGTCCCTTTGTATTGGTTTGTTTTAACGCTTTTGCTAACATCCTACTCGGCTTATTCCCGTACTCGTACAGTGTTTGTTTATTCCGCTTTATCTTTGCTTTGGCTTGTTCAATGAGCAGGGCGTTTAAGTCGCCCCTTAGATTGTTTAATTTCTCTTCTATGTTTTGCGCCTGAGATTTTTTATGTACCATTTCTGTTTCTCTGATATCTTTGAGCAGGGCTTCTATTTGTCCGTTCAACTTCTTTTTCCTATGAGATCCTAAGGAGATAAAAATTCCTCTCATCACGCATTTATGTGTCTCCCAGACGCCGAGTGGTGTTATTTCTTCCGTCTCGTTAATTTGGAAGAAAGAGTCCATTTCGCCTTCTAGTATTTTTTTGTACTCTCTATCCTTCAAAAGTGATTCATTCATTTTCCACTGATATTCACGATATTCTACTTCCCCTAAATCCATTTCACAGCTGGTGGGTGCGTGGTCGGATAGTGTGAATGAGCCTATATCAGCCTTTATCAAATATGTCAATCCTATCTGCGAAACCAACATGTAGTCAATACGGGTATATGTCTTATATTTCGCAGAAAAAAATGTATAGTCTCTTTCTTGAGTATGCAGTGTCCTCCATACATCCACCAGTTGCATATCGTTGAATAACAGTTTTTTAATTTTCCTTATTTTAGTGTATGTCAGATGGGAGGCACCTCTTGAAGTGTCGATAAGGGGGTCCAAAGCTACATTTAAATCTCCACCCATGATTATCAGACCTTCCCTGTGTTTCTGTATCTCCTGAATACTGGTCTCTAGATAATTACTCTGATCAGTGTTTGGGAGGTACACGTTAACCAGTGTAATCTTTTGCTGTCCTATTAGGCCCTTCACAATTAAGAGACGGCCCACCTCGTCCTTTATAACTTTTACTTCTTTCCATGGGATCTGTTTGGATACCAAAATGGCCACTCCATTTGATTTAAAATTCTGGGAGAGCCCATGGTATACACTGGTAAATTCGCAGTCTCCTAAATTCGGTACTTTATTGCCACTAAAATGTGTTTCCTGTAGGAAGACTATATGTGTTTTTAATCTTCTCAGTTCGGCGAGGAGTCTGATCCGTTTTTCCGGGATATTTAATCCCTTAACGTTGTAGGAGGTAAACTTTATTCTAGTCATTTTGAAACTTTACTAGGAGGGGAAAATGGGGACCCCGGGGGGTGAGGGGGGGGGGCGAGAGGGCAAAAAAAAAAAAAATAAAATAAAATCCGTTGGTCTTAGGGGGAAGCAACCCTGATGCGGCCTTCCTATGTCAGCGAGCGCCCCTTTACGGATAAAAAAAAAATAAAAAAATACAAGAAATACAACAAAAACAAAAAAAAAAATAAAAAATACAAAAGAAATAAAAAAAAAAAAGGGGGGGACAAAAAAAAGGGAGGAGCAGGAGACCCCCGTGCTCCCCCCTTCCTTCTCCCTCTTAGTCGTCCCCGACTTATCCTCTACTCAGAGGAGGAACGACCAATATGGGGGAACACATCAGGAGCTCAGAGTAAGTCCCAGCGGCTGCACATTTCTTTAGTCTGCATATTTTATAGATCCCTCTAATTGTTTACATTAACATTAATTTTTTCGCCTTTTAGGCCGCACCTCATATATTTTCAATTATACGTCCCGCAATTAATATTCATTTCGGTCTACTTAGCACGTTTCTTGCATTCCTATGTTCCTTATTAATTTCCTTCTCATGCAGTATTATCAAATATATACTATTTACATCATCATCATATCACATCATATCATCCCCGCATCCCAACTCCTTCCCTTCTCTTCCACCCCCTTCCATAGCCTCTCTTAGTTCCCCCGTATGGTACCCCTCTGTTTTGCCCCTCCCTTCTTTGCACCCCCCGCCTCCCATCTCCATGTGGTCTGGTCTAACCTAATTGAGTCTTACCCTTTCCTCCCTCTCCCTCCTCTCCTCGCCACACCCCACCTCCCCCCCTCCACCCATATCCTCCACCCCTTTTAATTGCGTGCCTTGTGTCCTTGTGTCTTAGATCCCTATTGTCTGAGTGATTATAGGGTCCTACCCGTGTAATGTGAGGAAAAAATAAAAATAAAAATGTAAAGTGTGTATGCCTGTTATATATCTAATGTGTATGTGATTGGATATGTTATAATAAGTGTTCTGTGTACTGTTCTGTGTGCATGCTGTGTATAACATATAACTAAATATGTGTTTCTGGATTTGTTTCCCCTTGAAACCCTCATTCCCTTCTTTTTAAGTTCCCTGCCCCCCTTCCCTCTTGTTCATTCCCCTAGTGAAAAAAAGTGAGAAATACCTATGAAGTGCCCATCCCCTACAGCCCAACCCCCGTGTGTGCCCTAGCGATGGAATAAAAAGAATAAAAAACCACAAATAATTACGTGTAAAAAAAAAAAAAAAAAGAACACCACTCCACTCCAAATTCACATTTCTCATACCCAAAAAAAAAAAAAAAAAAAAAAAAAGGGGGGAGGGAGGGCAGGGTCTCTGTTAGCGATAGGCCTTAGCCCCTCAAGGTTCAGTCGATGGTTTTCATTTTTCCAGTTAATCAAAGTATCTTTCTTCAATCATCCTGTGAAGTCGGAGGCTCTGGGCGGGGGGGGGGGGGGCCCAGAGGGGGGCGGCATGGCAAGAGAACCAAAAAATGAAGAAAAAAAAAAAGGAACAAAGAAATATGGATGCAGGGAGATTGCCTGTAATGAAAAAGGTCCGTACTGTAACTGCACTTTCTCCCCCTTTTTTATTTCTTCCTTTATTTCACCCCTTTACCAGATCAGAATTTATAGAGTCGTAATAGTCTCATACTGTTTGGCCTATTTAGCTCCTCTTTGTTGATCTTCTGCTCTCGGGGTTCCCCCCCCCCCACCGGGCACCATCGGGATATCAATCCAGTCAGGTATTTCCAATTCCTCCGTACCCAGAAATTCAAAAAGGTCAGGCAATTGCTCTGGGTTGTGTAGGGTGAAACCTCGTTCTCCCTTTCTTATAAATAAGGATAGTGGGTACCCCCACCTGTAGGTAGCTTCTTTTGATCGAATTAATTCTAACAAAGGCTTCAGTATTCGCCTCCTACGTTTTGTCTGCCAGCAGATGTCGGGGTACACTTGAATCTCATAATCTGCGTGTATCAACACCCCCTTCACCCATGATGCCCTCATTATGTCCTCTTTTATTTTGAAAAAATGAACACGGCATAGCACATCCCTGGGGTCTACCCGTTCCCGGTTCTGAACAGCAGGACTCCTGTGAATTCGATCCAGTTCTATATGAGTCTCTGGGGGTTTTTCTAAATATGAATTAAGAATTGAAGTTACCTCCTTCCTTAAGTCAGGTGTCTTAATTGCCTCCGGGATCCCTTTGATACGTATATTATTTCTTCTATTTCTATTTTCGGACTCTTCAGCCTGCAATTGTAGCTCTATCAGCTTTTGATGCTGTGCAATACACTTAGTTTCGAGTATATCTAGACGCTTATCTGTTGTATTTTGTGTGGCCTCACACCTGGATAATCTCGTATCTACTGCTTCAAATTTAGCACATATCTCGCTCAGTTCCGCTTTGACAGTAGATTTTAGGTCATTCATCAATGCTAAGATATCCTCTTTAGAGGGGAGTGCCTGTATGAGCTGTCTGATATCCGGTTCTTTTACGTACACCTGTCCCCTTGTAGCAAAACGACTTACCACACCTTCCGGTGAATTTGCTGTCTGAGGGGTCTGAGGGGTCTGAGGGGTTATTGGTAGGCTTATTTCTACCTCTTCCGCAAGCTCGGCCCGGATGCTCCCATCCAAGATGATAGCCATATTACTAGCCAGTTCTTCTTCAACTGTCGGTTGAAGTTGTGGGTGTGCTATGGTAGTAGGATTCGCTAACGGACCACCGTCTTTCCTCGTGAGGAATCTGGTGATATATGAGTGGGTCGGTGGGCTGTCCCCTCTGCCGGAGCCCCTTCTTCTAGGCATGGGATCTACCTACACACCCTTGACCCTTTCTCCTTTATCCCGCGTTAGCACCACGCTTTCTGTTTTTACAACTTGGTTGGCTTAATATGTCCTTTCCACAGATTCGCAGTGTAGATTATTGCCCCCTCAGTTATCAAGGTCGGCTCAACCTACACATTCATAAGCCTTCGTTTTAGCAGCCTCCGTTTGTTATACTCGTCCAGGAGCGAGGGAAAAGGAAAAAGACACCATATAAAGGTAGGGTGTAAGGGTGTGCGGCTCTCTAGGGGAGTATTTCTCTTCTTGGTGTGTAACACCGTATATAACAGCGCTTCTACTAGCCCCAGCACCCTACAGAGTTATAGAGCATCACCTCAAACACCTCCAACGTATTGCCACAGACAGAGGGAAACAGGGCTCCTTCAGCCAGAACAGTTCATTAGTTCATAGAATCACCATAAAAAAGAAAGACTGCGCTTGCACAGGGTTCACAGCAGTAGCAGCCACAGCACAAGTAGACACAAGCTTTTCTGGTTTCTTACCCCTCCTCCTATGCGCTCCTACGATCATCCACCAGCGTCGCCTCGGGAGTCTGCAGTCTGCAGTGGCGTGTGTGGGTATCGCTTGATCCGCTTGCTGCGCTCGGTTTCTCCCTGATGAATAGGGGGAGAGGGGGATTCTTCGTGCCGACTCTACTGCTGCGGTGCTCGTTGTAGCGTCGCTGGTGTTATCAGCTCTGGGTAGGGAATAACAGGCATTCCTCCGGGTCTCCGCTCTCCCAGTCCCGGCTCTCCTCGCTCAGCGTCAATTAAACACAGTGCCTCTCACACACCTCGGCAGGCTATAACGTCCAGGCTCTTTTCCATATGTGCAGCCGCTGCTAACCCTCACTCCTCACTCCGACATGGTCAGAACACACGCCCCCCTGAAACGGAAGTCGAATCGGAAGACCCCCCAAGTTCCTGTTCTGGAAATGGCTCTAGTGACAGAGCGAATAGGAGTGGCGATAGGGGACAGCCTTGTCTAGTGCCATTTTTAATCAAGAATGGCTCCGATAGCACTTCATTAGCTCTAACTCGTGCTGAGGGATCCGAATATAATGCACATATATGGGAAATCATAACCTCTCCTATCCCCACTTGTCTCAGAACAGCCATCAGCATCAGTTCCTAAAAATACACAGGGGATTTGATTTTTTTTTACCGCATACAGAAGATTTAATACTTTAGTTGTATTGTCCCTAGCTTTTTGGGTAGGCACAAATCCAACCTAATCCAAGTGGATCAATGTTGGTATATGCTCTTGGATTCTGGTAGCTATCATCTTCGTATATATTTTTAAATCGGTATTGAGCAAAGAAATCGGTCTGTAACTACCGCAAGCAGTAGGGTCTTTCCCCTCTTTGTATATTAATGCAATTAATGCCGTAAGTGTATCGTGAGGGAGTTTCGTATTACATACCAATTCATTGAAGAATTTCAGCATAAACTTACTCAGAGACGTTGATAAAGATTTATAATAAGCGATAGTGAAACCATCTGGTCCTGGGGCCTTTCCTATTTTAATATGTCCAATCGCATTTTGCATTTCCTCTGATATAAAAGGTTTATCTATTAGTTTACTCGTCTCCAAGTTTAATTTAGGCATTTGGGATTCCGTTAAATATTCTTCTATTTGCGTCATAGAAGTGGGATCTTTCTGAAGGTTATATAAACCTGAATAATATCTTTGACACTCCCTCACGATATCTTTAGGGAGGGAGCATTTTTGTCCGTTTGATGATATTATTTGTGGAATATAATTCCCCAAGACCTGCTCTCTCAAAGTCCTAGCCAGTACCCTTCTGCATTTATTAGCCGACTCATAGGAAATTTTACGGCAGATTTGTATTTGTGCTTTTGCTTTATATAGCATTAAATCTGTAATTTTTTTACGCAGAATTTTTAGTTCAGTCTCTGATGAAGGTGTTTGGGCATGTTTATGTCTTGCTTCAACTAAATTTAATTCCTTTAACAAGGAGGTCAACTGGTTGCTTTTCACCATGAGGAGAGGAACTTCAAGATAAATTACATCTTTTTTATACACCACTACTCTTTCAGCTCAGATAGTGGGACAAAACGATATTTAACATAATTCCCCCTTCATTATACCTGAGAGGGTTCGTGAATGCAATCATTTATCCACGTAATTCTATGGATTAGGAAGGATGAAGGATAAAGAAGGGAGAAGAGGGAAAATAAAGAAAAGGGGAGACGGGGAGAGAATCTCCATAGAAGAGAACAAAAAAAAGCAAGGAGAAGGTAGAGCAGGAAAAATAAGGAGAGGGAGTCAGTAAGGGTCATCTAGGGGAGGGGGGGGAGAGGCCACCACATCTTCTGGGGTGCAGTTGATATGGTTAAATCCATCTGTTTCTAACAGTTAATCATGTCTCACATGTCCCCTTAGCAAGTGGTGCCTGTGACCCCCTTCTAGACCTCTGTCCTCGACCCATCTGGTTGTTCTGTACGGTAGCTGGGCCCGGCCGGGCCATCGATCTAGGAATAATCTGAAGCCAATTGTGCACCTGCACTTGTTCCGTACCCAAAAAAGTAAAAAAGGTTGGAAGGTCAGCCGGAGAACATAAAGTAAAGGATGATTGAGCCTTGTGGAAGGTAACCGCAAATGGATATCTCCATCTATAAGTACAGTCTTGGCGTCTAGCTAAGTCTAATATTGGTCTTAGTATAGCTCGCCTTTGCAGTGTTGCTCTTGAGATATCTGGCAGGATCCTCACTGCCATCCCATCCAGCTCTACATCCCCATGTTCCCATGTTCTATTCAGGATAAGTTCCTATTGTTGGTACCGGTGTACCCTACAGAGAGTATCGCGGGGTCTATCAGGGTAAAAAGATTTTAGCCCGGAGATTCTATGCACCCTATCTAGCTCCAGGGGCACTGATGTAGTCTCCAGCACTTTGCTGAGAATTGAGATGACTGTTCCTGCTAGGTCCTCTATACCTATAGCCTCCGGGATCCCTCGCAGGCGCAAATTATTGCGACGGCTGCGGTCTTCCAATTCCTCTAAATGGAGCTGTATTTTAGATGTTGTGTCCGCTTGTAGGGCCTGGAGTTTTTCCATGGCTACTACTCTGGTCTCCAATGAGGTCGTCCGAGCTTCCCCCTCTTCCACCCGGCCAGATAAAGCTTGCACTTCTGCCCTCACCTCCTGTATGTCCCTATTGTGTGCTTCTTCAATCCGAGTAATCATTGCTTCAATATCGGCTTGTGTAGGGAGGGCTTGTAACAAAGATCTTAAATCGTCCTCCATATAACTTTGACTTTGCATCGCTCCCGCCATTATCCTCCTAGAAACCTCCTCACTAGGGATGAGCCGAACACCCCCGGGTTCGGTTCGCACCAGAACCTTCGAACGGACCGAAAGTTCGCGCGAATTTTCGAACCCTATACGTTATAATGGACGCGAACGTTCGAAATCAAAAGTGCTAATTACAACGGCCAATATGCATGTTAATGTCATAAAACAGGTTTGGGGACCCGGGTCCTGCCCCAGGGGACATATATCAATGCAAAAATAACTTTTAAAAACTAACGTTTTTTCGGGAGCAGTCATTTTAATGATGCATAAAGTGAAAAAAAAAAAGTGACATTTTCCTTTAAATATGGTACCTGGGGGGTGTCTAAAGTATGCCTGTGAAGTGGCATGTGTTTCCCGTGTTTAGAACTGTCCTTGCATAAAATGACATTTGTAAAGGAAAAAAAGAAGCCATTTAAAACCACTTGCGGCTTTAGGTTTGTTCTTAAGTAGAATCTGAACAGGTACATTATGAAGTGTAGCTCCATCCCAAAAAAATCTATTTTTAAGCTTTTTGGAGAACATAGGGAGGGGTTATCACCCCTGTAACATTTGCTGTCTTTGCACATCTGTTCAGAACATGTCACCTCACTTTCCGTCCCAATGACAAATGTTTTTGGAAAAAGTGGGGTTTTAATTGAAACAAGGATTGGTGATAAAGTATCAGTAGAGAGGAGATACCTTTTTCCCAAATTAAATCTAACAGGATAGAATTTCCCTTCCTAGGGGTAGATTTCCTCTCACTTCCTGTTTTCTCTTTCCATTTGCAAGTAGGAGTCGTTTGTAAGTTGGATGTTTGAAAGTAGGGGCCTGGCGTATATACTCTGCAGAAATTTGCCCTATTAGATGTTGGTGTAGCCACAAGATTGGTGGGCACAGGAATGGGCCCTGCTGTGAGTTAATAGATCAAGATTTGTAATTGCATGCACCTGATGAACAGGGCAGAAAAATTGGGGGTGGTGGTGGTGGTGGACGGTGTTGCCACAAGACTGTAAGCTCTCACAGTTACTCTTGGTGGGCGCAGGAATGGGCCCTGCTGTGAGTTATTAGATCAAGATTTGTAATTGCAAGCACCTGATGAACAGGGCAGAAAAATTGGGCCTTTGGCGGTGGTGGTGGACGGTGTTGCCACAAGACTGTAGGCCCTCATAGTTACTCTTGGTGGGCGCAGGAATGGGCCCTGCTGTGAGTTATTAGATCAAGATTTGTAATTGCAAGCACCTGATGAACAGGGCAGAAAAATTGGGCCTTTGGCGGTGGTGGTGGACGGTGTTGCCACAAGACTGTAGGCCCTCATAGTTACTCTTGGTGGGCGCAGGAATGGGCCCTGCTGTGAACTATTAGATCAAGATTTGTAATTACCCGCCCCTGTTAAACAGGGGCTGTAAAATTGTGCCTTAGGCACTGGTGCTGGTGCCACAACACTGCAACCCCTCACAGATACTGTACTTGGAGCACAGCAGTCACACGTGTTGCGAAGCATTTTTTTTTAAAAAATTGTAATTACCCGCCCCTGTTAAACAGGGGCTGAAAAATTGTGCCTTAGGCACTGGTGCTGGTGCCACAACACTGCAACCCCTCACAGATACTGTACTTGGAGCACAGCAGTCACACGTGTTGCGAAGCATTTTTTTTAAAAATTGTAATTACCCGCCCCTGTTAAACAGGGGCTGAAAAATTGTGCCTTAGGCACTGGTGCTGGTGCCACAACACTGCAACCCCTCACAGATACTGTACTTGGAGCACAGCAGTCACACGTGTTGCGAAGCATTTTTTTTTTTAAAAATTGTAAGTACACGCCCCTGTTAAACAGGGGCTGAAAAATTGTGCCTTAGGCACTGGTGCTGGTGCCACAACACTGCAACCCCTCACAGATACTGTACTTGGAGCACATCAGTCACACGTGTTGCGAAGCATTTTTTTAAAAAATTGTAATTACCCGCCCCTGTTAAACAGGGGCTGAAAAATTGTGCCTTAGGCACTGGTGCTAGTGCCACAACACTGCAACCCCTCACAGATACTGTACTTGGAGCACAGCAGTCACACGTGTTGCGAAGCATTTTTAAAAAAAATTGTAAGTACACGCCCCTGTTAAACAGGGGCTGAAAAATTGTGCCTTAGGCACTGGTGCTGGTGCCACAACACTGCAACCCCTCACAGATACTGTACTTGGAGCACAGCAGTCACACGTGTTGCGAAGCATTTTTTTCTAAAAATTGTATGTACACGCCCCTGTTAAACAGGGGCTGAAAAATTGTGCCTTAGGCACTGGTGTGGTGGCATGGATCATTGAGGAGGAGGAAGAGGATAGTCAGTGAACATAAGAGGACAGTCACTCAGCATCAGCATAGGCAGTCTTGAAGGGATGTGACATTATAAATTATTCGGTTATATCCGCCTCAGGTGCCTGGTAGCTGGTGGTGATCCAAGACTGATTCATTTTGATGAAAGTCAGTCGATCAACCGAGGCGGTGGACAGGCGCACCCTATGATCAGTGACAAATCCTCCAGCAGCACTGAATGTGCGTTCGGAAAGAACGCTGGAGGCAGGACAGGCCAGTAGCTCAATTGCATACTGTGCAAGCTCTGGCCAGTGATCCATCCTCAGGACCCAGTAAGCCAGAGGATTTTCGGTGGGAAAGGTGTCCAAGTCTGACCTTGCCCCAAGGTATTCCTGCACCATGTATATCAGACACTGGCGATGGTTGCTGGAACCGATCATACCTTGGGGCTGCGGACTAAAAAATTGTCTGAACGCATCGGTCAGACGTCCACCTTCCCCACCGCTCCTTCTGCTACTGACCGAAGCCTCAGCAACTCGTCGGCCAGGACCAGGAGTTTGTAACCTCCCAGTTTCTGGGAACGCGTTGCACAGACCTTTCTGCAAGGCCTCCCTGAGATGTCTCATCCTCTGCTCCCTCTGCGACGGCAAGATAAGGTCCGCAACCTTACCCTTGTACCGCGGATCAAGGAGAGTGGCCAGCCAGTAATGGTCCCTCTCCTTGATCCGAAGAACACGAGGATCCTTCCGCAGGCTTTGCAGGATCAGGGAGGCCATGCAGCGTAGGTTAGCTGAGGCATTCGGTCCGGAGTCTTCTGGGTCACTGAGGATGACATGATCGCCAGCCACCTCCTCCCAGCCACGTACAAGTCCACTGGTTTGTTGGGACTGTACATCATCCCTAAAAGACTGCTGCTGCTGATGCTGAGTGCCAGGCTCCACCTCCATGCTCACACAATCCTCCTCCTCCTCCTCCTCCTCCTCCTCCTCATCCTCTTCCTGTGTGATGGGTGGGACAGAAGGAACACTGTCCGGATAAAGGGGGCCTTGAGAGGCAAGGAAGTCCTCCTCTTCCTGCTTCTGTTCTGCCTCAAGTGCCCTGTCCATTATCCCACGCAGCGTATGCTCCAACAGGTGGACAAGAGGGACAGTGTCACTGATGCATGCACTGTCACTGCTCACCATCCTCGTGGCCTCCTCAAATGGTGAGAGGACAGTGCATGCATCCCTGATCATGCTCCACTGACGTGGGGAAAAAAAACCAAGCTCCCCTGACCCTGTCCTGGTGCCGTAGTCGCAAAGGTACTCATTGATGGCCCTCTGCTGCGTGTGCAGTCGCTGCAGCATGGCCAACGTTGAGTTCCACCTGGTGGGCATGTCACATATTAGGCGGTTCTTGGGCAGGTTCAGCTCCTTTTGCAGCTCAGTCAGCCGAGCACTGGCATTATAAGATCGGCGGTATAAGGGGGCTACTTATAATGATATACCATTTCAATAGTGATTGAAACTAATATGCTTAAACTTTCAGACTTACAGTTTTTTGAACAAAGCTGTTATAAGTGTATGTGTGTTGATTATCCACCGGTGACCGGGACCTCCGCTTTACCATCCTGGCCTAGGCATTTAGAACACAAGGAGAAAGACGTGTACCTTACAGCACTGGTGTCGAGAAGTGGGATATCTTGTGACAGGTAAGTGATTTTGCCCTTTTTACCTTTTAAGGTGAATAGGTGTAAATGCTTACGCTGTCCAGATCATCGCCACAAATTTAGTTTAAAGGGGTTGTTGTGCCTTCGCGGCGGACTAGGTTGGTCCCCCGGGAGGTTAGGTTGTTGTGCCTTCGCGGCGGACTAGGTTGGTCCCCCGGGAGGTTAAAAGGGCATGCAGGTAGTTACGTAGGTTATTTGGGTATTTAAAGAGAGTCCGACTAGGTTGGTCTGACTATAAAAAAACTATTGTAAAAGAGATTATTATTATTATTTTAATCACGGGAAGTAGCAGATTACGCCCGTGATAAAAGGTTTGGTTGAGCGGACGCCCATTAAGTTTTTGAGAAACAAAAAGTGCACTATAAAATTGAACAAATGTATGGTTTTATAATGATCATTTAAAATAATTCTGTTCATAAGATTTACAGTATAAGACCTATAGAAATAAGTATAAAGTTTTGTTTAAGATATATATATATATGTGAGACTTCTTTTTTCACAGACAGCGTAAGTACCTAAAAATTTTAAGAATTGCATGTTGTATGAAGTATAAAGCCCCATACACACGGTCGGACTTTTTCATCAATTTGGTCCGATCGGACAAGGTTGTTGAAAAATCAGACCGTGTGTATGCACCATCGGACAGTGTTCGTCGGTTTGTCCGTCGGACAAAGTCTTATCTCCTGCTGGAAAGATTTCCCGTCAACCCGGTCCGATCACACCAAATCCGATCGTGTGTACGGTTGTCCGACCGGACAAAGTGCTACGCATGCTCAGATCACATTACAAGACCAAAGCTATTGGCTACTAGCCTCTACGTAGTCCCGTCGTAGGCAACAAACGTCACCACGTTCAGAATGATCGGATTTTCCGACAACTTTGTCCGATCGTGTGTACGCAAAACCAACATCAGACAAAGTATGACGGACATGGTCCGACGGACCTGGTCCACGGATTGTCCGCGCGTGTGTATGGGGCTTAAGAGTTAAATGACTTCTGAATATGCAGAACCTGACTGTAGTGACATAGCTCCACCTTGTCCACATTGTACTATAGGATTACTGTTTTTTAAAATAGAAAATAGGTGGGTTCTATTAACCAATAGACCAGGGGGCTATTCCTGTAGATTAGGGGTAAGAGGAATATATCCCGCCACAAAGAAAGGAACCATAAATCGAGTACTAAGGGTAAACCTTCACAGTCCCATTAGTCCATCTGATTTGACAGACCAAGCAGACTACCCAATTGTTCGACAACAAGTGATTACCCAAACGGGTTGTTATCACTTGTGCCCACATACTAGTCATACTCTGCCCACTTTGTTAGATGGGGAATTCTGTGGCCACCCCAGGATCGGACATAGGGATCCTGTGCCCGTATGAATATATTAAAAACAATCTACCCGGACCACAGGTGGAACCTTTCTGGGCTCAAGTCCGGGAAAGATGCCACCAGTTAGGTATTCATGATCCGGGACCACAAGGTCCTTGTTCAGAGGAAGATTGGAAGGAAGTTAGCAAAATTTGTCAGACGCATAAGCATTCCTACCCCCCGTGTAAATCTAATGACCCTCAATACATGAAAGATTGTTATCACTCATGGAGCAAATGTTTAAAAGATTATAGAAAGAAATATGCTAAAAAGACCCCTGCAGTTAAGACAAATGTATCCGCCCCTACCTTTGAACCCCCTCCACCTTATGTCACTGTAAAAATGGACTCAGGAGAGCCTGGTCCTCGCCTCCAATTATATCCCTCACTAGAACCTCATGTCCTCGCAAGTATGGTATATGGTGTAGCAAGTGATGATCAGATAGCTGAATGGGAAAGAAATGGCAGAATAAAAAGAGAAAGTGAAAGAATAGAAGCTGAAAGTATCAGAGAAAAAGAAAGGCAAAGAAACCTAACCCCTAAAGAGAAACAGTATGAGAAAGAAAAAGAACAGTTTGAATTAGACAGACTGGAAGCGGAGGAACGAATATATAAACAAAGGGAGGAACTAGAACAGTATAGGAAAGCTCTTGAAAAGAAGGCAGAGGAATTAAAGAAAGCTGAGGAGTCCATTATTTCACAACCCTCTACGGCCACACGTAGCCAAACTAAAAGAAAGGAAGAAATCCCTCCCAAAGGGGAAAAATCCGGGGACATTACACAAACAGAGAGCCCCTTAATAGGTTCTGACAATGCCTCAGAAGAGGAGGAAATGTGTGATGTTAAAGCGCCTTTAATGCATATTGGTACGACTCAGGTACACATCCCCTTGCCTCTGGGAACCCTTTCTAAAATAAAGGAGTTATGCCCAAATCCAAAGAAAAGCCCCCGAGAAGCAGCTGCCTTTTTGGCAAAATACAGTATTGGGTCAAGCTTAGATAAAGAGGATGTCCAAGGCATACTTAGTATAATAGACCCTGACAGCCCCGAAGAAACCCCTATAGAAACTCTATGGGCAACCCACGTCCAAGGTTTAAATGACTGGACTTCCTTTTGGAAGGGTATAGGTAGTCACTGGTCAACCTTATACAAAGGTTCATCAGCTCTGCAAGAGTTAATTCTAGCCAAGCAAGGACCTAAAGAGAGATTCTTTGACTTTTGTACCAGAGTCTACCATTTATGGAAAGCGGTAGACAAACCTTCAGCACAAATTTTTACAACCACAGTTATGTCTGGTGGTGACCCTAAAGTTACCCAGCTCCTTAAATTTACAAATCCAAAATGGACTGAACAAACGCCCGAAGATTTTATGAAAGATGCAAGATCCAGAGAATGCTCTGGAGTCTTTGAACAGAAAGGGGGAATTTTTACTTCCATTGGCATGGGGCCAGGGACAGTGTCCCCTGTTCCCCTTATGACCATGCAACCGTATCCTGATCCAGCTGCTATATATCCCCCGGACCAGGGCTGTTATAATTGTGGCCAACAAGGACATTGGAAATCTCAATCTCCCTATAGGATAGGACAGAATAGGGGTAGGGGTAGGGGAAGAGGAAGAGGATTTTACCCCCCGACCCAGTTTCCACGTTACCCACCCTATCAGGGTCCTCGCCAGCCACAACAATATCCTTCTCAACAACAACAAATGTCACCTCAGCCTCCTAATGGACCACCACCTTTTGTCCCTAACACTCCCCGGATCCCTATGCAGTGGCCATCAAACCGCCAGCAACCAAACCCCCAATAGGGATGCCTAGAGTATGTCCCTTCCCTCAGTCTAGTGTGTTACAACCTTTCATGGAAGAGTCTTCCCCAAGTTGTATTAAATGTTGATGGGCAGCGTGTCTGTTTCTTAATAGACACTGGCGCCACATCAAGTTCAGTGAATAATGTAATTTTTGACACACCACAATGTACTGAGGGAAACTCTATTGGTATAAATGGGACTCCTGTTACCCATCCCATCACTCCACCATTACCTGTAACCACTCCCGAGGGGCAACATTTGTGCGATCAATCTTTTGCTGTGTTGACCTCCTGTCCTGTATCTCTTATGGGAAGGGACCTGTTGTCCAGTCTAAGTATCACTATTAAATTTGACAAAGAAGGGTCACTAACTGCAAGTTCCCCTTTCTGTGACCTGACTGGTCCTAAACGACACACACATAAAGGATTCTTTATGTTACTGCCCGCTACTTTAGAGACTCACAAAATCTGGGCAGAAAACAAAGGTAGCGTAGGATTTATCAACTGCACACCCTACACTCCCCAATTACGTCCAGACGCACAAGCTCAATACCACAAACAGTATCCCTTGCCCCCAGAGAAAACCAATGGAATTGCACCACAGATTGAAGAATACATACGCTTAGGCATTTTGAAACCAGTAATCAGCCCCTGGAACACGCCCATTTACCCCGTAAAAAAGGCCAGTGGCGAATGGAGGCTAGTCCAAGATCTAAGGGCAGTTAATAAGCAAGTACTACCCCTCCCGCCCTTGGTATCTGATATAACATTCATTTTTTCATGCATACCTGCAGATTCCCTATGCTACACAGTTATTGATTTGGCAAACGCATTTTTTAGCATCCCTATTGCTGAAGAGGCTCAGCCTATATTTGCCTTCTCATGGGCCGGCGGGGGTCAGTTAACTTGGTCGCGTTTACCGCAAGGGTATGTAGACAGCCCCGCCGCCTTCTCCATGGTACTCAACGAGACCGTCAAGTCTTGGACTTCCGAGCATGGGTCGGTACTAATACAGTATGTGGATGACTTGCTCTTGTGCAGTCGTTCTGCTGAAGATTGTGCGGTCGATTCAACATTACTGTTAGAACATCTGGCCGAAGCCGGCCACCTAGCCTCAAGGAAGAAAATACAGTGGTGTCTACCACAAGTAGAATACCTAGGATGTATTCTGGACAAGGGAACCAGGCTAGTGTCCCCCAAACGTGCCGCAGCCTTACAAGCTCTCAGTCCTCCAAAAGACAAAGCAGCTTTGTTGTCATTTTTGGGCGCAATTGTATATTGTCGCCAGTGGATTCCTGACTGTTCTCATTATGACAGTATCCTACGAGAGGCTGCCGGGTCAAACGCCCCTAAATTGATAGACTGGACAGAAGACAGGAAAAATGCTTTTGATGCTCTTATTAAGAGTTTGTCCACCGCCCCCGCCCTGGGATTGGTAGATTATGGTAAAGCCTTCCAGTTGTACTGTGTAGTTTCAGGAAAATATTTTGCTGCAGTACTTGCACAATCTCATGGTTCAGGGTATCGTCCAGTGTCCTATTTATCTAGAAAACTCCCTGTCCAAGTCCAGGGCATGCCGTCCTGTCTTCAGAATGTCGCTGCCTGTGCCATGTCTGCACAGGATGCCAACAAAATAGTATTGGGACACAAAATGACACTGTACACCACTCATTCAGTTACCCACCTCATACAGAATATGAACACACAACACATGACTTCCCAAAGACTCAGTGGATACGAGATCACTTTGTTAAATACTGACAACTTGGTACTTAAATATGTTCCGAATAGCAATCCAGTTGTACGTTTACTACATTCCATGTTACGTTTACCACACGAACCTGATCACACACATAATTGTGTAGAAAAAGTGGAACAAGTCACTTCACCAAGACCTGATCTTTCTGACATTCCAATTATAAATGCCGAAAATGTTTTTGTAGATGGTAGTTGTTCCCGTCCCTCTGACTCTACATTTTTAACTGGCTATGCTGTAGTTCAGCTGCCACATACAGTACTAGAGGCAAAACCATTGCCCCCTGCTTCTGCCCAAGTAGCAGAACTAGAAGCTCTGACCAGAGCCTGTATTCTGTTCACAAACAAGGAAGTCAACATTTATACAGACAGCAGATATGCATTTGGAGTGGTACATGATTTTGGTGTGATATGGGCCAATAGAGGATTTAAAACAGCAGACAACAAACAGATAGCTAATTCAGAGCAGATCCTTAATCTACTGCAAGCAATTCTGCTCCCTAAAAAGGTTGCTGTTATAAAAGTAAAAGCCCACTCATCAGACAATAGTATAGTATCAAAAGGAAATGCTTTCGCAGACAGAGAAGCAAAAAAGGCTGCTGCCAGTTCACCCAATTCACCAGCCCCTACCACAATCTTCTTTAAAGAGCACTTCTCATCCCCTGATTTCAAAACTGTTGTGGCCCAAATGCAGTCAATGGCCACAGATACAGATGTCCATTTCTGGGTAGATGAAGGTTTGTCCAAGGACTCTGAAGGTCTTTGGACAAAAGAGGGGAAGATCCTGGGTATACCTGAAGCTAATTGTATCCTAATTTTATCCTACCTCCATGGCCCAGGACACATAGGACCCGCCCCTCTTGTAAATATATATTCAAAATCTTTTTGCACAAATAATTTACAAAAACAAACTAAGCTTCTAACTAGAAGCTGCCTAACTTGTGCCCAGAACAATGTTCAAGGAAAAAGACATGGCCTACATGGCCATCTACCTCCACCCTTGGGACCATTAACAGATTTACAAATAGACTTCACACACCTACCAAAGCAAAAGGGAAACTTGAGGTGCCTCTGCTTAATCGTTGACAAATGGTCAGGTTGGGTTGAGGCAATTCCCTGTACCGGAGAAACTGCAAATATAGCAGCGAGATGCTTGTTAAATTATTGGATCTGTAGGTTCGGGATACCCACAACCATATGGTCCGACAGAGGACCCGCATTTAGTTCCTCAGAGACCCAAGTTGTAGCCAAATCTCTGGGGATGCAATGGAAACTTCATATTCCCTATCATCCCCAGAGTGCAGGAGTAGTAGAGAGAATGAACAGGAACATCAAAGACAAATTAAAAAAGGCTACAGGAGGTACTCTAAAAGGTTGGTTGGAACACTTACCTTCTGTCCTTTTTCAGATAAGAACCACCCCCCATTCCAGGACAGGATTGTCCCCTTTTGAAATTCTAATGGGAATCCCTGCAAATATAGAATTACCCCCATTAGACCCAAATTCTGACATTAACGTTTATTCCCAACAGGAAGTGTACGTGAAAAGTCTGGTAAGTATGCTTCGCGAAATAAATGAACAAGTTTCTGTCACCTTCTCTCCTCTTTCAACAGAACCTACCCACCCCTTCATCCCAGGGGACAAAGTACTGATTAAGCAGCTGGCTCACAGGAAAAGAATTGGACCAATCTACTCCGGACCGTGGAAGGTGGAAAAGGTATCCAGGACCGCGGTACTAACGGACCTAGGCAACACCTGGATCCACGCCAGCCGACTGAAGAAGTGTCCCCAGCTCCCCTCAACTCCAGAGCCCCTAACAGTAACTGAGGATACACTCCCTTCAAGACAACGACAAAATCTACAAGATATTCAGGAAGGCATAGGACAAATCTCCCTGAAGGACACGATGACTTTACCTGGAAACAAAACAGATCTTTCTATCATCAGGACAAGTGAAGAAGAAGAAGAAGAATAGTGAATTTTGAGGACATTAAATATATATATATATATATATAATGTTTTCAACATCAGCAACAGGGAAGACCTTGTGCCTCTGGTGCTGTCTAATTCTGGTAGTATTCCTACCCACTTGGCTGATAGCTAACTGTATATACCACCCAGAAGATTTGGGACCACTAAAAGGGATATGTGGGATTCCCAAGTCAAATAACACTCCTATAGTAAGACATATAAGAAGTGAACCCCCCCAAGAGTTTTCTGATAAAATGTTGTTGTTGAAATTTAAATATAGCTATGCCCAAAAATCAGGTTTTGAAAAGTGCTGGATATGCAGTAAACTACATCCCAGTACTACCAGAGTTCCTTTAATGGCCATACCTTTTAATTTTACCTCACTCCTAAACGGCACACCCCCTATAGTTCTTACCGACGTTACCAGGAAGAGTCCTAACAAAACCCTCACTTTTCAAATCATAGGTAGAAGCCATTATCCAGACTGGTGTTTCAGGTTAGGGAATACCACCAAAGGAGCCGAAGTTTGTAAACAATCAAAGCTTAATATCTCAATGACATTAAATGATACATTCTATGTAACCCAAGATCTTACTCTTAATACCACCCTGTATCAATTTCTGAGTATTAATACCACTTCTCCCATGGCTCAGCTTCTGGCTACTCTTACACTATCTGGTTTGTCAGACCAAATGTATAAGGTACTGCGTGCACGCCCTTTAGCACTAGGGAACAATATTTACATTTGTTGTGGAAAGCTCTGTCATCCCTGAATTCCCATCCAGCCCCAAGGATGGTGTTATCTAGCAGCCCTGGCCCCACTCATGGGTGTATTGGGAAACAATGAAGGTACTCACCTCCTTGAGGCCAGCATCCACCCCAGGTATCCCCTTAAACATCGCAATAAGAGAGAGATATTCCTGGAAAAAGATATGGCATGGGCATGGTTCCCCTCCTGGACAGGATGGGGAATAGATTTAATGAAGAGACTAAACAATTACACTGGAATCATTGATGAAATCTTGGAAAAGAATTCCGATGACATCACAAAATTAAACATAGAAACCAGGGCAATAAGAAAAAAATTAGAACTACATGATTTAGCTATAGAAAGCATGAGCGCAGCCCTTACCGGCCTTTGTGAAATTACTGAAGATTATGAATGCTGCACTTTCATATTCATAATACCAGTATTGAAGTACCAGATTATTATGACATAGTTGCCCAACATCGCAAGGAGGTAAATAAACTCCAGGATGAGGCAAGGAATATTGGAAAAACGTGGGATCCCTTCTCCACAGGTTTTGGCCTAGGGGGACTAACCTCCTGGTTAAAAAAATACTGCCATGACCATTGTTATGATATTGCTTTTTATTTTGTTCTTATATGCTTGTTATAAAATAGCTGGATGTATCTGTAAGAAGGGTGTAAAAGCAGGTTCAGAGAGTTTTAAACTGACCTTTATCACCAAGGAACAGACTGTGTGGTATGAGAGTCAAGAACACGAAACCACAGAGTACCAGACCTGTGCTATAAAATAAGGAAAGGGATGATCATTATGTTAAATCAGAATGATCAAAGGGAGGATTATAAGGGGGCTACTTATAATGATATACCATTTCAATAGTGATTGAAACTAATATGCTTAAACTTTCAGACTTACAGTTTTTTGAACAAAGCTGTTATAAGTGTATGTGTGTTGATTATCCACCGGTGACCGGGACCTCCGCTTTACCATCCTGGCCTAGGCATTTAGAACACAAGGAGAAAGACGTGTACCTTACAGGCGGAAATGCACACAGACTTTCCTGGCCTGCCTCAGGACATCCTGTAAGCCTGGGAACCTGCCCAAGAACCGCTGCACCACCAGGTTGAGGACGTGAGCCATGCAGGGCACATGGGTGAGCTGCCCCTGTCGCAGGGCGGAGAGGAGGTTGGTGCCATTGTCAGAAACGACCATTCCTGGCTTAAGCTGACGTGGCGTCAACCACCTCTCGGCCTGCCCCTGCAGAGCTGCCAGAACCTCTGGCCCAGTGTGGCTCCTGTCCCCCAAACACACCAGCGCAAGCACGGCATGGCATCTTTTTGCCTGCGTACTTGCGTAGCCCCTTGTACGCCTACGGAGCACCGCTGGTTCCAAGGACAGAGCACTGGAGGAAGAAGAAGAGGAGGGGGTGGAGGAGAGAGGTGTGTCACAACCAGTAGCAGTAGTAGCGTTTTGGAGGCGTGGTGGCGGAACAACCTCCAACACTACTGCACCTTGTCCTGCATCCCTCCCAGCTGCCAATAGAGTGACCCAATGGGCCGTGAAAGAAAGGTACCGTCCCTGTCCATGCCTGCTGGACCATGAGTCAGCGGTAATATGCACCTTACCGCTGACCGCCCTGTCCAGCGAGGCATGGACATTGCCTTCCACATGCCGGTAGAGAGACGGAATCGCCTTCCGTGAGAAAAAGTGGCGTTTGGGAACCTGCCACTGAGGAACCGCACATTGAACAAACTCACGGAAGGGGGCCGAGTCTACCAACTGAAAAGGCAGCAGTTGAAGTGCTAGCAATTTAGCCAAGCTAGCATTCAACCGCTGGGCATGTGGATGGCTGGGAGTGTACTTCTTTCTACGGTCCAGCAGCTGGGGCAGGGAAATTTGCCTGCTGCAATCGGACGTCGGTGTACTGCAAGTACTTGGTTGTGACACACCTAATTCTACACCTTCAGTCCTCTCAGAGCAGCTTTCAGAGAGGACTGAAGGTGTAGTGGGGATGGATATCCCAGCTGATGAGGAGCAAGGAGAGGTCCGCTTAGTTCTTTGGTGTGGGTCTTTTATGTGTGCCTGCCAACGAGCTGCATGGCAGGTCGACATATGTCTGGTCATGCTTGTGGTGCCCAAGCGGCTGATGTTTTGGCCACGCGAGATACGCTTGAGACAAATATTGCAAATAGCAGTGGTGTGATCTGATGCACTCGTCTCAAAAAAGGCCCACACCAAAGAACTTTTCTGATAACGTGCAGAGGCAGCGCCCTGCACAGGCGGAGCTCTGCGGTGTTGTACAGTTGCTGTGCTGGCCTCTACCTGGCCTCCAGGGGGCATCCTGCCTCGTTGGACATGTGACGCCGCATCCTCCTCCTCCTCGTCCTCCTCCTCATCCTCTCTCCCTTCAGGCACCCACGTGGAGTCAGTGACCTCATCATCCCCTCCCTCTTCACCACTAGAGCAAACCTGGCAGTAAGCTGCAGCTGGTGGAACAGTACTGCCAGATTCCTCAAGCTGGGTATCATCATCCGAGCCTTCGAATCGTTGGGCATCCTCCTGGAGCATGTACCCAACACTGTGCTCAAAGAGTTCGGGGGACTCCTCAGGAGGACATGGTGGGTCTAGGGAAGGGGTGGCTGATGATGCCATTGAGTACGCGTTGGCAGCTGCTCTGCCAGTACCCTGAGCCTGGGTGAGAGAGGATGAGGAGGATGAGGAGGGCTTGGTCATCCATTCTACCAAGCCTTCAGCATGATGCGGCTCCACATGTCCAGCTGCCGAAAACAAAGACGCGCGTGTCCCATGGCCACGTGCTGATGACGATGCACGACCACGTCCACGGCCACGGCCACATCCACTAGAAACAGAGCCTGCCTGCCCTGTGTTCTTGGCTCTGCACGCTCTGCCTCCCCTTGGCGGTCTTCCAGCCATTGTAGTCGGTAGTCCTGTGGGTGCTGCTGAGAAGAAAATATAGGAGCTCTGTGTGATGCCACTAACACACTAGAAGTCCTATGGGTGCTTCTGCAAAGAAAATAGAGGAGCTCTGTGTGATGCCACTAACACACTAGAAGTCCTGTGGGTGCTGCTGAGAAGAAAATATAGGAGCTCTGTGTGATGCCACTAACACACTAGAAGTCCTATGGGTACTTCTGCAAATAAAATAGAGGAGCTCTGTGTGATGCCACTAACACACTAGAAGTCCTGTGGGTGCTGCTGAGAAGAAAATATAGGAGCTCTGTGTGATGCCACTAACACACTAGAAGTCCTATGGGTGCTTCTGCAAAGAAAATAGAGGAGCTCTGTGTGATGCCACTAACACACTAGAAGTCCTGTGGGTGCTGCTGAGAAGAAAATATAGGAGCTCTGTGTGATGCCACTAACACACTACAAGTCCTATGGGTGCTTCTGGGAACAAAATATATGATCTCTGTGTGATGGGACTAACACACTTCAAGTCCTATAGGTGCTTCTGGGAACAAAATATAGGATCTCTGTGTGATGGGACTAACACACTTCAAGTCCTATAGGTGCTCCTGGGAACAAAATATATGATCTCTGTGTGATGGGACTAACACACTTCAAGTCTTATGGGTGCTTCTGGGAAGAAAATATAGGTCTGTGTGATGGGACTAACACACTTCAAGTCCTATAGGTGCTTCTGGGAACAAAATATATGATCTCTGTGTGATGGGACTAACACACTTCAAGTCCTATAGGTGCTTCTGGGAAGAAAATGTAGGTCTGTGTGATGGGACTAACACACTTCAAGTCCTATAGGTGCTTCTGGGAACAAAATATATGATCTCTGTGTGATGGGACTAACACACTTCAAGTCCTATAGGTGCTTCTGGGAACAAAATATATGATCTCTGTGTGATGGGACTAACACACTTCAAGTCCTATAGGTGCTTCTGGGAAGAAAATGTAGGTCTGTGTGATGGGACTAACACACTTCAAGTCCTATAGGTGCCTCTGGGAACAAAATATATGATCTCTGTGTGATGGGACTAACACACTTCAAGTCCTATAGGTGCTTCTGGGAAGAAAATGTAGGTCTGTGTTATGGGACTAACACACTTCAAGTCCTATAGGTGCTTCTGGGAACAAAATATATGATCTCTGTGTGATGGGACTAACACACTTCAAGTCCTATAGGTGCTTCTGGGAAGAAAATATAGGTCTGTGTGATGGACTAACACACTTCAAGTCCTATAGGTGCCTCTGGGAAGAAAATGTAGGTCTGTGTGATGGGACTAACACACTTCAAGTCCTATAGGTGCCTCTGGGAACAAAATATATGATCTCTGTGTGATGGGACTAACACACTTCAAGTCCTATGGTGCTTCTGGGAAGAAAATATAGGTCTGTGTGATGGGACTACACACTTCTATAGGTGCTTCTGGGATCTCTGTGTGATGGGACTAACACACTTCAAGTCCTATATGTGCTTCTGTCTGTGTGATGGGACTAACACACTTCAAGTCCTATAGGTGCCTCTGGGAACAAAATATATGATCTCTGTGTGATGGGACTAACACACTTCAATCCTATAGGTGCTTCTGGGAAGAAAATGTAGGTCTGTGTGATGGGACTAACACACTTCAAGTCCTATAGGTGCTTCTGGGAATAAAATATATGATCTCTGTGTGATGGGACTAACACACTTCAAGTCCTATAGGTGCTTCTGGGAAGAAAATGTAGGTCTGTGTGATGGGACTAACACACTTCAAGTCCTATAGGTGCCTCTGGGAACAAAATATATGATCTCTGTGTGATGGGACTAACACACTTCAAGTCCTATAGGTGCTTCTGGGAAGAAAATGTAGGTCTGTGTGATGGGACTAACACACTTCAAGTCCTATAGGTGCTTCTGGGAACAAAATATATGATCTCTGTGTGATGGGACTAACACACTTCAAGTCCTATAGGTGCTTCTGGGAAGAAAATATAGGTCTGTGTGATGGGACTAACACACTTCAAGTCCTATAGGTGCCTCTGGGAACAAAATATATGATCTCTGTGTGATGGGACTAACACACTTCAAGTCCTATGGGTGCTTCTGGGAAGAAAATATAGGTCTGTGTGATGGGACTAACACACTTCAAGTCCTATAGGTGCTTCTGGGAACAAAATATATGATCTCTGTGTGATGGGACTAACACACTTCAAGTCCTATAGGTGCTTCTGGGAAGAAAATGTAGGTCTGTGTGATGGGACTAACACACTTCAAGTCCTATAGGTGCCTCTGGGAACAAAATATATGATCTCTGTGTGATGGGACTAACACACTTCAAGTCCTATAGGTGCTTCTGGGAAGAAAATGTAGGTCTGTGTGATGGGACTAACACACTTCAAGTCCTATAGGTGCTTCTGGGAACAAAATATATGATCTCTGTGTGATGGGACTAACACACTTCAAGTCCTATAGGTGCTTCTGGGAAGAAAATATAGGTCTGTGTGATGGGACTAACACACTTCAAGTCCTATAGGTGCCTCTGGGAAGAAAATGTAGGTCTGTGTGATGGGACTAACACACTTCAAGTCCTATAGGTGCCTCTGGGAACAAAATATATGATCTCTGTGTGATGGGACTAACACACTTCAAGTCCTATGGGTGCTTCTGGGAAGAAAATATAGGTCTGTGTGATGGGACTAACACACTTCAAGTCCTATAGGTGCTTCTGGGAACAAAATATATGATCTCTGTGTGATGGGACTAACACACTTCAAGTCCTATAGGTGCTTCTGGGAACACAATATAGGATCTCTGTGTGATGGGACTAACACACTTCAAGTCCTATAGGTGCTTCTGGGAAGAAAATGTAGGTCTGTGTGATGGGACTAACACACTTCAAGTCCTATAGGTGCCTCTGGGAACAAAATATATGATCTCTGTGTGATGGGACTAACACACTTCAAGTCCTATAGGTGCTTCTGGGAAGAAAATATAGGTCTGTGTGATGGGACTAACACACTTCAAGTCCTATAGGTGCTTCTGGGAACAAAATATATGATCTCTGTGTGATGGGACTAACACACTTCAAGTCCTATAGGTGCTTCTGGGAAGAAAATATAGGTCTGTGTGATGGGACTAACACACTTCAAGTCCTATAGGTGCCTCTGGGAACAAAATATATGATCTCTATGTGATGGGACTAACACACTACAAGTCCTATAGGTGCTTCTGGGAAGAAAATGTAGGTCTGTGTGATGGGACTAACACACTTCAAGTCCTATAGGTGCTTCTGGGAACAAAATATAGGAGCTCTGTTTGCTGCCAGTGCCTGCCTGCCACGAACACACTACAAGTCCTATAGGTGCTTCTGGGAACAAAATATAGGAGCTCTGCCTGCCTGCCACGAACACACTACAAGTCCTATAGGTGCTTCTGGGAACAAAATATAGGAGCTCTGCCTGCCTGCCACGAACACACTACAAGTCCTATAGGTGCTTCTGGGAACAAAATATAGGAGCTCTGTTTGCTGCCAGTGCCTGCCTGCCACAAACACACTACAAGCCCCTCTTTCTAAATCAATCTTTCTAAATGAATCTATCTAACTCAATCTCTCTAAGTAAATCTCTCTAACTAAATCTAGCAGAGTGACACAGAACGATCCTGCTCTATCTACGCCGGAACAGCATGTGACTGGCGCCGACAGCGTGGCGGCCTTTTATAAGAGGGGGCGTGTACTAAAGCCCCTGAGCTGTAATTGGCTACAGGCGTCCTGCCTGTAGCCAATTATGGCTCTTCGAGTTTCCGGCGCTGTGATTGGCCAAGCATGCGGGGTCACAGTGCATGCTTGGCCAATCATCAGCCAGCAATGCACTGCGCCGGCCGCGCCGGCCGCAATGCATTGCGGGGGCCGCTCGCATCACACGAACGTGATGCGAGCGGCCAAAATAGTTCTGGGCTTGCCGAGCGAGTGAACATGGGTTCGCATCGAGCACCGGGCCCATCCCTACTCCTCACCCCCTGAGGGGCAGATAATAGGGGTAAAGTCAGTACAGACAATAAGTGAGCCTGCAATTAAATCCTCAGAACAAGGAACCTGGGGGATTGCTGTAATACTTCCCGGCTATATGGCCGACTGTATGGTCTGCAGGTCAGTATCTGCAGGGTTTGCAGAGGAGGTGAGTGGTAATGTTGAAAAATCAATAACTGTCTCACCTGGTCTGGGTCTGTTCTGGGTTTCCACTGGGGCGTCCGATGGACGAGTTTGCGGATCCAAAATAGAAAGATCAGGAACGGACACTGCTGGAGAAAAAGTAGAAGCAGCTCCTTCGACTCCGATCCTATGCAGGGGTCTCGCGAGCATTCGCCACTCAGGTGGGAGGGAGGGAGTTGCTGAGGTAAGGATAGAGGGTAGTGATGGCGATAGGTTTACACTTTCCGTGTTGGAACGTTTGAGATTGAGATTTTATTTTGCTGGGGCTCAGTGCCGGTGGCTGTGTATCCCGAAGGTGTCTTCTTATCCCGCTCTGAGATGTAGCTGCCATGGCCCCTCTTGTTACTGATCTGGTCCTATGCCTTCTCCGGGTTGTCATACCGTGTGTTGCAGACGCTGGGTTTAGCTATTACTAGCTGTTTACTAGCAGTGGCTTAGCTGGGGGCTGCCTGGGGCTCCACTGATGTTCCTCCCTCATTCGGCCATCTCTGGGCCAAACCCCTTCCCCACCCACCCACTTCTAATGATGGGCATACATGCACCATTTATATATGCCGAAGCATGGGGCATCCTCCCGCAAAAAAGTTATGCCGCGTACACACGGTCAGACTTTTCCACGGGCAAGCCTCTGTCTGAATTTCCACCGTATGTACGCGGCATTAAGAGCAAATCGCTCCTCCGCCCCTGCTGCCCCCATGCTTCGGCATATATGCTCTTTTTTTTTAACTGTGGTGGTGAAATCACCTCCTACAGCATTGGAGTCATGGCTTTATGTATCGTGGGAGCAAACGCTGTTGCTGTCAAGATAAATAAATCCGCGCTGCAGCTGAATGGCGAAAACAAAAAAATGGTTAACAATAAAACACAGTAAACAGTAAAGTATTATAAAATTACATACCTGAAAAGCAAGCATGATAAAACATAATAAAACATTGCAGAATAGAATACAGTAAAAAAAAAAAGAGCAACAATAGAGAGAGAATAGAGAGAGAGAGAACAATAAAACTACAACTATTTTTGTCTTTTTAATTTTATATTTTTGTTGTGTTTTTTTTTGTAGGTTTTTTTTTAATTTTTTTACACTTTTTTTTGTAACTGTAATTTTAACAACTGTAATGGTTCGGGTCTCTCAAAATGCGATGGCATCTTGGGAGACCCTGTGTAAGTGTATCCTAGTCTGTGAAATGCTGTACCCTACACTAAAACTTCACTAGTGTGTGGTAGCGTTCAAAACATTCACCAATGCAAAGACCAGGATTGTCAGGACAGTGGACAATAATAACGGTTGTCACGCCTTGATCTGTGCTTGGTACAGACACATGTCTTCTTTGGGGGGCTCGTTGGGTAGGGGTACTCGGGAGGACATAAGGAAAATGCCTCTCATGCAGCCGGCTTACTGCATTTGGTTGGGAATCATGAGGTGCAGAAGCGCCTGGATACAGGAGGTCTGTCACAATCTCTTCCTGGAATGTAAAGAAGGATAAAGTCCCACCTGAAGCTCTGTATAGCACATGAGCATTCAGCAAAGCCAATTGAAATAAGTAAACAGACACTTTTTTGTACCAGCGTCTGCAGGTGCGGGCAACTAGATACGGCGCCAACAACTGGTCGTTGAGGTCCACCCCTCCCATATTTTGGTTATATTCGTGGACACAGAGGGGTTTCTCCACAACACCAGCCGCCGTACGAATTTGGACTGTTGTGTCTGCATGAAGGGAGGTAAGAACGAAAACATTCATATTATCCCTCCACTTCATAGCGAGCAAGTTATTACACTGCAAGCAGGCTCTCTCCCCCAGCCTAAGATGGGAATCTACAAGCCGCAGGGGAAAGCCCCGGCGATTAGGTCGCACGGTGCCACATGCTTCAATCTGCTGATCAAACAAATGACTAAACAGTGGCACGCTCCTGTAATAATTGTCCACATACAAGTGGTACCCCTTTCCGAATAAGGGTGACACCAAGTTCCACACTATCTTGCCAGCGCTCCCTATGTAATCTGGGCAGTTCTCCGGCTCTACGTAACTATCTTTTCCCTCATAAACCGTAAAGCTCCATACATAGCCTGTTGCCCTGTCACAGAACTTATAGAGCTTGACCCCATATCTGGCACGCTTGCTGGGAAGGTACTGTTTTAAAGACAAGCGGCCAGAAAATGTAATCAGGGACTCATCAACGCAGACAACTTAATTGGGAGTAAACAAGGCTGTAAAACGTTGGTTGAAATGGTTTATGAGGGGCCGAATTTTGTAGAGCCGATCGTATTCAGGGTCTCCACGAGGACGACAAAGTTCATTGTTGTTAAAGTGCATGAACCGCACGATCTGTCATATCATTTCCTGGACATGGAGGCAGAGAACACGGGCATCGATTGGGCGGGTGGACCAATAAGTTTGCAACATCGTGAATTTATGTATGCCCATGTTGAGGGAAAGGCCCAGAAAGGTCTTAAATTCTTCGGAAACCGTAATTGGTTTCCAATCTCTGGCAAGGGAAGGCAACTGGGGATTAGCAGCAATGTGTTGACCAGCATATAAATTACTTTGGTCCACAATAGATCTATAGAGATCTTCCGTGAAAAACAGCGAAGAAAAATCAAGTGGCTTAAAACCAGCTGTTTCCACTTGAATACCGGGTTGGCCAGTGAATGGGGGAAGTACGGGTTCTGCAGAAGTGGTGGGCACCCAATCAGGATTGGCGAATTCTGCAGGAAGGACACTATGGGCATGACTGGGCCTGCCTTTGTCTTCTTCTTGGTGGCAGCCGGACACTACTTGTGCTTGCCACCTCGCCAGCTTGAACTGCACTTATGGGACTCGCCACATCACCAAGTGTTACTGCAGTGCTGGATGTACGTCCAGGGTGTACTAGGCCGCTGGTGCTTGCCAGTTCACCAGAAGGAATAGCGGCGCTAGTACTTCCCTGCTCCATACGAGGGACCTGCGGTTCTTGCACCTCAACAACAGCAGAAGATCGGGATCGGGTACGCCTGACCTTAGCAGGGACCTCACCTTCGTCGTCAGAGCTATCTGTCATGGAGCCGCTGTCGTCTACAGGATCGTATTCTGAGCCTGAATCTGACAGATGAGTGACCTCCTCTTCACTATCTGTCATGCTCAGAAACGTGTAGGCCTCTTCACTAGTGTACCTTCGATTTGCCATTTTGGCTCTAAATTTAGTGGTACACTAGTGAGACTCACAGGTAAAAAAGCTCCTAGGCTGTCAGCGACTGTATCAAAACGCTACCAAAAAAACTGTTAGCGATCGGAGGGATCAGACCTGACACTGCAAAAGCTGCAGTTATGTGTGTTTAGTGTGTGGTAAGTGACAGTGATCGATCGATACTGCACTTGGGGGGGCTGGGCTGGGCTGGGCTGGGCGGAGGGGGAAAACGCAGGTGCTAGCAGGTATCTGGGCTGATCCCGCTAACAATGCGTTTTTTGGAACCCTAAACTGCTGGGACGCTAGTATAGATCTGATCAGATCAGATATTGATCTGTTCAGATACTGTACCACTAAGGGAGGTGTATGCTTTGCGCGTGGGTGTTTGCGGTACTGGCACTAACCTGGGGCGACGCAGACCTTATTTGACCCTAAAACCTAATTGATATCACCCGCCGGGCGATCAGGGGGTTAAACCGTTATTGGGTAATAAATGGTGGGTGCCCTGACAGTATAAAAACCAAACTAACTAACCAGCGTCACCCGTAACAGTTATACAGTGATCACTGGTGAAAGGGTTAACTAGGGGCAATCAGGGGGTTAAAACCTTTATTAGGTAATATATGGGGGTACCTGACGCTATATAAAAACCTGACGGGGAACCTAAATAACTAACTGGCTAACCAGCGTCACCAGTGACACTTATACGGTGATCACTGGTGAAAGAGTTAACTCTAGGGGCAATCAGGGGGTTAAAACCTTTATTTAGGTTGTAATATGGGGTTACCTGACCTATAAACCTATTTATGAACCTATATAAATCTGGCGGTTAAACTAAAAAAAAACTGGCTACCTAGAGGCACCAGTGACACTAATGCAGCGATCAGAAAAACGATTGCTTATGCCGCGTACACGCGAAGGGACTATCCCGCGGGATTATCCTCTGGACTGAAGTCCAGCGGATAATCCCCTCGTGTGTGGGCGCCGGCGGATTTTTTGGCGCCAAAGTCCGGCGGACTTTTTGGCGCCAAAGTTTTAAGTTTGGTTTTAAAATTATCCGCTGGACTTGGCAGTCCGGCGGACAATCCCGCCGTTAGTAGGCAAGTCCGCGGGACTTTTGAAAATGAACGGACTTGTTCACGACCCTTTTTATCTTGAATGGACCGATGAACTTCGGCCCCAATTTGTGGGAAGGAACAGGTAATTTTAAGTTGGAGGAAGACAGCCAAACCTTTTCGCCGATCTTGAAAGCCGGATTCTCCTTCCTCCCCTTGTTGTAGTATTTTCTGTACCCCTCCTGGGCCCTTTGCATTAGTTCCTGGAGTTTTTGAAAGTTGCTTTGTAAAGAATTCACCCGGTCCTGGGCTGCCGGGACTGAAGTTTCCGGGGGTGATGCAGGGAGAAATGAGGGATGGAAGCCGAAGTTTGCCCAGAAAGGTGTCTGTTGGGTGGCGGAGTGGATGGAGTTGTTGTACGCAAACTCGGCGTATGGCAGCAAGGTTGACCAGTCGCTTTGTGAATCAGAGCAGAAGCATCGGAGGTACTGTTCTACAGTGTTGGTCATCTTACTTTAAAAAAGTAATTAGTTACGTTACAAATTACTTCTCCCAAAAAGTAATTGAGTTAGTAACTCAGTTACTACATTGGAAAAGTAATTAGTTACTCAGCAAAGTAACTGACTTTTTTTTTTAAAATATTCTATACGTGTAACTAAGGGGCGGGTCTAGTATTACTGTAACCAAGGGGCGCATTTATTATTATTGTTATATATCGTGTAACCAAGGGGCTGCTCTATTATTACTCTAACCAAGGGGCAGATCTGTTATAGCGTATAAGCAAGGGGCGGGTCTATTATTATTATATCGTGTAAGGGACGGATGGCTACAGAAGAGGGCGAATGTTAAATTAATGGGCAGAGCTCGATATATAACAATAATAATAAATGCGCCCCTTGGTTACAGTAATACTAGACCCGCCCCTTAGTTACACGATAGACGCCCCTTGCAGAGTAGCACGAGCATCGGGAGCGTGCGGCATCGCCTCGTACAATTACATGTTAACTGCGCCTGCGCGGTGTAGAGTTCACTCAGAACTGTTTAGGTTCGGCAATTTTCGGGAAGCTCCGTAGTCCTTCGTACTGCGCAAGCCCTGCGCCTGCGCAGTACAGGGGGTCCTTATACGGCGGGGGAACTTTTTCGGCAGGACACCGGAATTACACTACTGCCATCTAGTGGCGGTAGATGTAATTGGGGTAACTAAGCCAAAGTAATGGTAACTGAGTTACCATGAGGGGAAAAGTAATTAGTTAGATTACTAGTTACCCTCTAAAGTAACTGAGTTACGTAACTCAGTTTATTTTAACTCAGTTGCTTACATCACTGCTGTTCTAAGGTCTGGTTGGTCCTTTCTGTCTGCCCATTGCTTTGGGGATGATATGCGGAGGAGAAGCAGACCTTAATCTCCAAGGACTTGCACAACTCCTTCCAGAACTTTGACGTAAACTGTGTGCCTCTGTCTGAGGTGATGCTTTTAGGTACCCCATGTAGCCTTACAATTTCCTTAAAAAACACATCAGCCGTGGTGGAAGCAGAAGGAGTGCCAACCAAAGGTATAAAGTGGGCCATCTTGGAGAGCCGGTCGATAACGACAAAGATGGTGGTGAATTCCTTTGAAGGGGGTAACTCCACAATTAAATCCATGGAAACCTCTGCCCATGGACTTCAGGGATAGGTAGAGGTTTTAGCAGCCCCCACGATTTGGCCTTTGGGCCTTTACTGCGCTGGCACGGAATGCAGGAGGCGACATAGTCCTTGCAATCTCGTCTCCAACCAGGCCACCAGATCGAACGGGAGACGAGTTCAGTGGTCTTTTTGGACCCGAAGTGACCTGCCAGTTTGTGATCGTGGAAGGTCTTGAGTACCAATGGCCTTGTTTCTTGAGGGACGAAATTTTTTTCCTTGGACCAGAGTAGGTCGTTACGTTCAACCAGGGAAAGGTCGGTGGGCACTGGAAGGTGCCTGGTAGCTGACTTAATGGCAGTTACGAGATCCACTTCGGTAATTAGGCAAAAGTTTTGGGGGGACAAAATGGTGCTAGGTTCCGTTTCCTGAGTGGTTTCTAGAAACATGCGGGAGAGCGCATCAGCCTTTCCATTCTTGGAAACCGGTCGGTATGCAATAAGAAAGTTGAACCTTGAAAAGAAGAGGGCCCATCTGGCCTGCCTGGGCCGAAGACGTTTGGCTGTTCTCAGATATTCCAGGTTTTTATGGTCGGTCCAGACCATGACAGGGTGAGATGCCCCTTCTAAGAGATACCGCCATTCTTCCAGGGCAAATTTGATAGCCAGCAGTTCCCTGTCTCCCACATCATAGTTCCTCTCTGGAGGGCTCAATTTCCGAGAGGCAAAGGCTACTGGATGAAGGAGGGCCTTAGCGCCCTGGCGCTGAGAGAGGATAGCCCCGAGAGCTGTCTCGGAGGCATCTACCTCCAGCACAAAGGGCAGTTCGGGATCCGGGTGCCGTAGAATTGGGGCAGAAGAGAACAGGGTTTTTAACTGGGTGAAGGCCGCCTGGGCCTCAGGAGACCAATGGAATTGACTGTGTTGGTGGGTTAACTGGGTGATTGGGGCCACAATGGAGGAGAAACCAACGATGAAGCGTCGGTAGAAGTTGGCGAACCCGATGAACCTCTGGACTCCCTTCTTGTCCTTGGGAGCCGGCCAGTCCTGAATGGCTTGAACCTTTTGTGGGTCCATTGCGACTCCGTTGGTGGAAATGATAAATCCCAAGAATTGCACGGTGGTCTTCGCAAACTCACATTTTTCTGCTTTGAGGTAGAGCCTGTGTTGCCTAAGGATGGTGAGGACCAGTCTGACATGTGTCTGGTGGAGCTCGGGAGTGGCGGAGAAGATGAGAATGTCATCGAGATAGACCACCAAGAAGTCATCTAGGTACCTACGGAAAATATCGTTGACCAGATGCTGGAATGTGGCCGGGGCATTGCAAAGCCTGAATGGCATAACTAGGTACTCGTAGTGCCCGAATCTTGATCTAAAAGCGGTCTTCCACTCATCACCCGCTCTGATCCTTATAAGATTGTAAGCCCCGCGGAGGTCGAGTTTGGAAAAGATCCGTGCTGACCGGAAGCGCTGGAATAATTCGGGGATGAGGGGAAGCGGGTACCTATTTTTAATGGTGATCTTGTTAATCTCCCGGTAGTCGATGCAGGGCCTCAGCGAGCCATCCTTTTTTTCAACAAAGAAAATACCGGCCCCAGCCGGTGAAGAGGAGGGACGAATGAATCCCTTGGCTATGTTTTCGTCGATGTAGGCCTTGAGAGTTTTCAACTCAGTTTCAGATAGAGGGAAGATACGGCCGAAAGGGACCGCGGCCCCGGGTAGGAGGTCTATGGGGCAATCATAGGGCCGGTGAAGTGGTAGGCGGTCGGCCTGCTGTTTGTCAAAGACATCCTTGAACTCAAGGTAGACAGGTGGTACGTGTTTTAGGTGCTCGGGCACTGGTACTAGAGCTGAACAGGTAGCAGGGCGGAGAGCAAGGCAGTTTTGGGTGCAGTATTGAGAAGGGAAGGAGACTTCCTTCGTCCGCCAGCTAATTAGGGGTTCGTGTGCTTGTAGCCAGGGGAGCCCCAAGATGATGGGGAACATGGGGGAAGGAATAATATCCAGACAGAGAAGCTCTTGATGACCAGAATCGGTGGTAACCGGGATGAGGCCAGTCTCATAAGTGATTAAGCCGGAACGGGGAAGGGATCCATCGGCTAGGTGAACCTGTAGGCATTGCTTCTTGGGGACAAGGGGGAGCTGAAGCCTGGCAGCGAGGGCAGAATCCAAGAAGCAGCTGCAGGCTCCGGAATCAATTATGGCCGGGAGGCGGACCGCCCTTTCCGTCAACTGTAGGGAGATAAAGAGGACAACGTAAGTTTGGGGGAATCTGGAGACTTGGAAGTTAAAATTGGGGATATGAGAGGACTTACTAGGTCTTATGGGGCAGGACCGGAGGAAGTGACCGGAGCTTCCACAGTAAAGGCACAGATTGCCTTGTCGCCTACGTAAACGCTCTTCCGGGGTCAAGGGAGCGCGGACAAGACCTAGCTGCATGGGTTCGACTCCGGGAGTACCCCCAGGTGGGGAATGAAAAGAGGATTGGGCAGGACTAGGACCTGGTTTGGGTAGCATCCAACTGGGGCGAGAGGACTGGAAGCGTTCAGCGCGGTGTTCCCGCAAGCGCCGGTGAATTTTGGTGACTGCTTGTATGAGATCATCTAAGGCGTCTGGGACGTCAACCCGGGCAAGCTCGTCCTTAAGGGTATCAGATAGTCCTTGGCGGAATTGGTACTTGAGGGCTGGCTCATTCCAGCCGGTGTCGGCTGACCATTTCCGGAATTCCGCCGTATAGTCCTCGACCGGCCTCCGGCCTTGAGAAAGGTTATGTAGGGTGGTCTCGGCTGTGGCCCCCTTCTGGGGGTCATCGTAAAGCTGGCCCATGCTTTCGAAAAAGGTGTCCACAGAGTTCAGTACAGGGTTCCTTTGCTCCATTAGACTATGGGCCCAGGCCTGGGGTTCCTCGGCCAGGAGAGAGATAATGAACCCCACTTTCACCACTTCGGAAGAGAAGGTTCTGGGTTGGAGGGCTAGGTACAGGGTACAGGCGTTCTTGAATGCCCGGAATTTCTTGCGGTCACCCGAGAACTGTTCTGGTATAGGGACCCTGGGTTCCGGAGTGGCCATGACTACTGTGGGGTTAGCAGGTGCTGCAGATGGGGGAAGCCCACTGGAGGCGGCAAGGTTACCCACTGCGGGAGGAGACGGCCCTGTCAGTTGTTGCAAACGGCTGTCTATTTGAGTATACCCCACTTGCAGCTTTTGGACAGCCTCAGTAAGTGCTGCCATCTGCTGGCACAGGATCTCAAGGGGAGAACACGCTCTGTCGGCCTCGGACATGGCTGGTCTGTACTGTCCGAGCTGTACTTACCGAGGCCGAGATGCCGAGAGCGGTTCACCCTTGCGACCCAGCGCAGTCCGCCCCCTGGAGATGGGACAGGGAGCAAACGGCACCAGGAGGCACAGGTCACCTCCGATACGTAAGCAGGACTGGTAGGGAACCTGGAGGTGATGATGACCTGGCCCGGGGGCCGGCAGATGGCAGGATAAGGAGGCAGGTACCAAACGCCCGGCAGAGGTGCCAACACTGGGGGATCCGGCACCAGTTACGTGGACCAGCCAGGGGGTCAACCACAAGAGAGTTCAGCAGGCAACCAGAGGATCCTATACAGGAGGTATCAGTAAAGTCCGTAGGGCAGGCCAGAGGGTCAAACACAGGAGATAACAGCAAAGTCCGTGGAGCAGGCCAGAGGGTCAAACACAGGAGATATCAGGAAGTCCGTAGGGCAGGCCAGAGGGTCAAACACAGGAGATATCAGGAAGTCCGTAGGGCAGGCCAGAGGGTCAAACACAGGAGATATCAGGAAGTCTGTAGGGCAGGCCAGGGGGTCAAACACAGGAGATATCAGGAAGTCCGTAGGGCAAGCCAGAGGGTCAAACACAGGAGATATCCGGAACGTCAGGCAATCCGGGTCGGTAACAGCAGGAACAAGTCAGAAACGTTTGGTAACACAGGACACACAGGCACTAAGCTGGAGAGACAGACCAGCAAGGTGCCTGTGCGTCAGGCAGCTTTAAATAGGCGCCAGAGTGACGCTAATTGCGCGTCATTGCCGCCAGGTGTGCGCTAGTGCGCATGCGCCGGCGCCGGACCACCGAGCCACGAGTGCGCATGCGCCGGAGCGCCGAGCCCCCGCGCATGCGCACCAGAGAGCGGGCCGTCCGTCCAACGCCGCTCTCCTGATAGCAGGTGATGAGTAGGGAGGTGTAGCAGACATTATAGAAATTCAGCACATCCTTCCCCCAGAAGCATGGCACTTCTCACACACAGAATATTGATTTAACAGCAGCCTAAGAGACAGAAGAAGCCCTGCTAGATGTAACACTGCCTTTCCCCTCTCCCTCCTCACCAGAGTAAGCATTGATAAGGATATGTTTAGTTTAGCTCAGCTTACCTTCTATCAGGCAGCAGTCCCTACCCACACTGCAGGCTGTCCCCTCCTCCCTCTCCCTCCTCTCCTCCACTTGTGGGCATCTCCTGCTCCTGTGTCAAAAAAGCCGCGCTGAAGAAGGGGGCGTGTACACTGTGCTCCCATTGGCTGAGGAGTCAGTGGAGAGGTGGGACAGCTACAATCCCGAGATTTGCATAGCAAAATGATGTCGGTAGTGGCCATTTCAGGGACAGATGTAAAAATCTATAGATTTTTACAAACTGTCCCTGCTTTTCCCGAGGCTTTTACCGATAGTGGCCCCGGTTCCTCGGTTAGTCACTGAGTGACAGAATGGTCAGTCTGCCCCTGAGGCCTACCCTGTGTGGGTTCTTCTGAGCTACATTAGGCACTTTTTACAAGGTGACTTTACTACACACCTTTGTTTTGTGCCACCTTCATTGATGCCCTGGAAAAAGGCTGAGGCTGCCGTGGGGGAATACTTGACCTTAAGGCAGGCCTCTACTCTTAGCCCCCGTACACATGGTCGGAAATTCCGACCACAAAATCCGGATTTTTTCCGATGGATTTTGTCCGACACTGGTGTTGCATACACATGGTCAGACAAAGTTGTCGGAAAATCCGATCATTCTGAATGTGGTGGCGTTCGTTGCGTACGACGGAACTACGTAGAGGCTAGTAGCCAATAGCTTTGGTCTCGTAATTTGATCTGAGCATGCGTGGCACTTTGTCCGTCTGAATTCACTACACACGATGGGAAAAAGTCAGATTGGATTTTGTTGTCGGAAAATTTGAGAGCAGGATCTCAAATTTTTTCAGTCGGAAATTCCAACGGAAAAAGTCCGATGGAGCCCCCACACGGGCGGATTTTCCGACAACATGGTCCGATCGGACATTTTCCGTCGGAAATTTCCAACCGTGTGTACGGGGGCTTAGAGATGAACATACTTCCTGTACATTGCACTACAACAGTTCTCCAGTTAACGCTCAATTCCCTGTGACAATGTACACCTTCTCTGTAATGTGTATTTAGTAAGGACATGCTGAGCCAAGTCCATATCTACCTGTTCAGTGTTTTCCACTACTACCTTCCAGTAGTGGAGTGGCCCCCCGCATGGCTTCCACACATGCACTTAACGTAACATTTGAACTTCCGTACCTCTGTACAGGATGGGAACCTATGCGGCACAAATCCACTACCATTGCTCTGGGAGACAGACTGCTGGGGAAAGGAGTGCCAACAACATCTCCCTCACTGCTAGAGGCCATGCCACCTATAACAGGTACATGCTATCGACAGGCTGCTGGTTAAACTTCTGTTACTTCAGGTAACCACTTGGGCCTTCACACCACTCCACTCTACACCGATGTCTTCATACCTCAATGTGTTTAAGACCCACTCTGTGAACTATGTGCATGCTGGTTACTTACATTACACCTCTTTCAGTAACCTCAGACCAGGCAAGGATAAAGTTCCAAAAGCTTTACTTAAGAAAAGTGCAAGTAGACATTTCTCAGCCCAACAGATAAAGGTAGTATTATTCCATAACTCTAAATTCAGGCTTAAGTGCTGCCCTGGCATATTTGCAAAGGTGTAGTCCATGCAAAGATGCACTATATTGTCAAAAGTAATGGGACACCTGCCTTTACACGCATACCAGTTGTGACGAAACGTCCCTACACTCCTCTTGAGTGCTTTCGTCATATACCACTTCCTCCCAGTCTGAATATAGATCTCAGATATTCCAACCGCTCCCAAGCACAAAACGAGATGAGACTTGCTTAGTGCTAACATGGAATCATTTATTAGAACCAAAATGACAAGTATTTATAATACAGTAGAAGAGGAGATCCCCCCCTCCTGCTCATATTACTCTATTACTCATATTGTTACACCTGTAACAAATTAACATGAGCTAATTACCTAATCCCTTTAAGCAGCCGATGTGACTCTGTGCCCATCAGGATTTCACTACAGGTCAGACTTGTTGTCCCCGAGCTTCACACAGTAGATTATACATTATCATAAGTACAACCACAAGACATTTTATCACAATAGCAGGAGCTCCACTAGGAGTCGGCCCGTCTACCACATTGTACAGAGGACAATGTGATCAGCTCTCTCAATTAACATCTTGAGTTCATGACACTAGCACCTGACAGTGTGTGTCCCAACAGCATGAGGCAACACACATTATATATACATATAGACAGCATTAAATCTGACTAGCACAGATAATAGTGGGGTACTCATTCACCCTGTGCCCCTTAAAATCCAGGGCCCATAATCAGTCGGCGAGAGGCTCGCAATCGCATTCAGTCCTCTCAAAAAGCCTGTGTCCCGGCTAGGTCTGTCACACCAGTCTTAGTATGTAGGGTTCAATATTGAGTTGGCCCACACTTTGCAGCTATAACAGCTTCAACTCTGTCCACAGGGTTTAGGAGTGTATCTATGGGAATGTTTGACCATTCTTCCAGAAGTGCATTTGTGAGGTCAGGCACTGATGTTGAATGAGAAGGCCTGGCTCCATTAAAATTCATTGCCAAGGGGTTCTATGAGGTTGAGGTCAAGAATATGTGCAGGCTTGTCAAGTTCCTCCACCCCAAACTCGCTCATCCATGTCTTTATGGACCTTGCTTTGTGCAATGGTCCAAATCATTTGGTGGAGGGGGGATTATGGTGTGGGGTTGTTTTTCAGGGGTTGGGCTTGGCCCCTTAGTTCCAGTGAACTCTTAAGGCATCAGCATACTAAGACATTTTGGACAATTTCATGCTCCCTACTTTGTGGGAACAGTTTGGGATGGCCCCTTCCTGTCCCGTGGACTGCACACCGGTGAAAACCTTTTTTCTTTTAATTTTTCCAGGTCATGTGACCACCTTGCTTATTCTGGGCTCTGCACTGCCGAGGTGGAGGGCAGGATCAAGCTTTAGAGTGTAGTGATCCTGGTGTCAGCACTCCTCCAGTCTGCCCTGCAATCAAAGGCTCTGATAATGAGAATAACAGGAGAAGCTGTTGTTAATCAATGCTATTATCCAGATGCAGTGCTGCATGTGACATAGGCAGCTGGGATCCTGATGGGACAGAGTAAGGGTCCATTCATACCAGGCGTGGTGTGACTGGGTTGGGTTTCTATTCCAGTGCAGTCAGTGGCGTATCCAAGGTATGGCAGATATGGCAAGTGCCATGGGCGCCACATGTAGGGGGCGCTGGAGAGTGGCTGGCAGTCTACACACTGCTCAGAGGTAACCCCTATCAGAGCACACAGTCGGTGCTCTCCTCTCCCCCGAAAGATCTGGGAAAGCGTTTTAGCGTGTGGATCAGGTGACTCCCCCCTCTGGCACATCCCAATATTCTCCCCGCAGGGTGGGCGCTCACTCTCCACTGCGCGGCCATGCAGTGTACACGGGTGGGCAGCGGGAGGAAGTTTCTGTCCATGGTAAACAGAGCAGAGTTGCTGCACAGCTGTGGTCCTCATGTTCCCCCCCCCAATTAAAATGATCGGCAGGGCAATTACAGAGCGATTCTCTCTGTGTGTCTCCCTCCCCCTCCTGTAAGCTCTCAGCTGCTGGAGGGATAGACACACAGAGAATCTGTAATTGCCGTGCCGATCATCCATTCCTCCATGTCCTGTTCAAAGTTTGTTGTCGGGGTCATAATGACAGAAGGCAGACCGTGCCAGCTCGAGCAGCAGCACTTCCATCCCTAAGCCCACCCCTATGTGTGTGCAACCCAACATCTCCACCTGTACTGTGTGGAGAAGTGCACACAGCAGTAAGATTCAGGGCTGCATGATGTCTGTGTCCCGACTTCCGACCATCAAAGGGAGGGGCAGGGCCGGATTAACATAGGGGCTATTGGAGCTGCAGCTCCAGGCCCCTTTCTCAAGATAGGCCCATTTGCCCCCCCAAAAAAAAAAATGTAAAAAAAAAAAAAAAAAAGATCGACTTCGAGGGTTGTAGCTCAGTGATCAGGAGTCACAGAGACCCCACATTTGGGGGGGGGGGGGGGGGTAGGTAGCTAAAGACCTACTCCAGCACTGGTTAAAATATGGGGCTACTATCATCTATGGTTCCGGAGATACATGGCTGCTTGCACAGCCTGTCAGAAGCTACATACAGAGCAGCCAGTTTAAATACAAGGTGGAACACTCTGCAGCAGACTGTATATTACTTATGGTAATTAACCCCTTGCCACCCAGGCCAATTCTGACACTTCTCTCCTACATGTAAAAAATCTTTTTTTTTTTTTTGATTGAAAATTACTCAGAACCCTCAAGCATTATATATATTGTTTTAGCAGACACCCTATGGAATACAATGGTGGTCTTTGCAACTTTTTATGTTACACAATATTTGCGCAGCAGTTTTTCAAACTGTTTTATTCATAAAAAAAAAAAACACTAAAGTTAGCACAATTTTTTGTGTGTACCAAGCAATGCTTTAAATTTTTTTACAGGTTACATGTTTAGAGTTACAGAGGAGGTCTAGTGCTAGAATTATTGTTCTCGCTCTAACGATCGCAGCATATGTAACCTGTGTGTATCTGGCTCTGATACTAACCAGTGCCTACCCAGCCACTGACTAGTATCTCTCCCCAGCCTGTCCCCACACACCCTCTCACCTGCTGACCTGTGAATGGGGGAATCACTCCTGCAGTGTTATTGTGTTCTGCCAGTGAATACGATGATCAGTGTTGCTAACTATAGCTGGCAGCACTGATTGTTTTGGGGAAAACCTGACAGGCTGGTTGTACTCAAGTCGGTTAATAGGTTGACTTGAGTAAAACCAGGTAGCCCATACATAGATCGCCTATGGCTGGTCTCTGCTTAATTGGTGTAATTTCAGTACATGTATGGCCCGCTTAACCACAGTCCCTAAACATCCTTCCACAAACCTTTACATTTTTCCTTCCCAGATTACTTCATCCTCCTCTCCTGTACATACTTCTCACTGTCATACCCTCCACACTCCTCTGCTGTGCATACTGCTCACTGTCATACTCTTCACACTCCTCTCCTGTACATAGTGCCCGCTGTTAGACCCTCCACATTCCTCTCCCTCACCTGCACATACTTCCCACTTTTATACCATCCATTCTCCTCCCTTATGCCTCTTACCCAAAAAAACTGTTCTTTAAAATTATACTGAATATCCTCAATGTTACCAGCTCTAGAATGGACACACTTTTGTTAGTTCAACTAAAGGAAATCTCACAGTCCTCATATTTGTTCATCCCCATTATTAGTACTTATTTAATTTTGTAATTACTATTGTGATGTATAGAGGAACATAGGGGATGTCAGCTACTCTAAATATAGCACTTGTAAAAAAGTGTTCCTGAAAATATTTTTGAAATGTTGGCAACTATGCAGGTCAGTAGGGGGCCCCATGAGAGGCTCCTGGGTTCCAATGATATTAAAGCGGTAGTAAACTTTTTAACATTACTATTTTTTAGAGGCCCTGAGGTAGGTTATGACATAATGTACAAGTATGCACAGCATATTAGCACATTAGGGTACACTTAAATTGTCAGACTGAGCCCTCCAGTGCTGCGCTGTGATCAATCTGGCCGGAGCGCTTTGATCTCCACCCGGTCTTCCTTCCGGGTTCTGTGCCTTCGGTCACTTGCCTTGGCTGGGCTGCGTTGATGTTATTCCCACGCATGCTCATGTGCATCCTCTTTCTCTCATCCCACTTTTCTCTCTCATCCTCCCTCCCTTACCCCTAACACCTCTTTCATCCCCATTTTCTCTCTCGCTCTCTCTCTTTCTCGCTCTATAATTTAATTTGTTATAACAAAAAATTGTTTGGTGCAAGCGACCATCACATTTAGCCTCACCAGCGACCATCACATTTAGCTTCACCAGCGCCCATCACATTTAGCCTCTCCAGCGCCCATCACATTTAGCCTCACCAGCGCCCATCACATTTAGCCTCTCCAGCGCCCATCACATTTAGCCTCACCAGCGCCCATCACATTTAGCCTCACCAGCGCCCATCACATTTAGCCTCACCAGCGCCCATCACATTTAGCCTCACCAGGACCCATCACATTTAGCCTCACCAGGACCCATCACATTTAGCCTCACCAGGACCCATCACATTTAGCCTCACCAGCGCCCATCACATTTAGCCTCTCCAGCGCCCATCACATTTAGCCTCACCAGCGCCCATCACATTTAGCCTCACCAGCGCCCATCACATTTAGCCTCACCAGCGCCCATCACATTTAGCCTCACCATCGCCCATCACATTTAGCCTCTCCAGCGCCCATCACATTTAGCCTCACCAGGACCCATCACATTTAGCCTCACCAGCACCCATCAATGAATGTTTGCTTGCTTCCATTCATTCAGGAGTCGGGACACAGACACAGTCCTTCACCACTGCTGCGCCTAGTTTGCCTAGTGGTAGCACCGGCCCTGATAAAAGGCCCCACCAAAATCCTCAGCACCAGGCCCATGATGTTCTTAATCTGGCCCTGGGGAGGGGGATATTTGCATCTCATCTCAGTGTTAGCCAATAATGCTTTGTCTGTGTTGCAGCCCCTCCCTCTTCCCCTCCCACCCGCCACATTTTGACTTCAGTTCCAGGAAGAAGACAGAATTGGTCTTCAGCTTGCACACATGTGAGTTTTTTCTTTACGTTTACTTCAGGGAGGGGGAGAAGGAGGTTCTGCAGCAGCAGGGGCAGTCATAGATTTATACTTTTAGTGCAGGTGATGGAGGAAGAGGGGAACAGGACAAGCATTCTCTTATCCATTCATGTTGTCATGTATTTACTCATAACCTGACACTGTACCACCCTAACCTGACACTGTACCACCCTAACCTGGCACTACCACCCTAACCTGACACTGTACCACCCTAATCTGACACTGTACCACCCTAACCTGACACTGTACCACCCTAACCTGACACTATACCACCCTAACCTGACACTACCACCTAACCTGGCATTACCCTAACCCGGAACTACCACCTAACTTGGCACTATACCACCCTAACCTGGCACTATTGTATATCACCTAACCTGACACTATCACCTAACCTGGCAGTATACCACCCTAGCCAGGCAGTATAACACCCTAACCTTGCACTCTCACCTAACCTGGCACTACTATATATCACCAAACCTGGCACTACCACCTAACCTGGCACTATACCCCCCTAACCTGGCACTACTGTATTACCTAACCTGGCACTATCACCTAACCTGGAACTATACCCCCTTAACCTGGCACTATACCGCCTTAACCTGGCACTCTCACCTAACATGGCACTATACCACCCTAACCTGGCACTACTGTATATCACCTAACCTGACACTATGCCACCCTAACCTGGCACTTTGTGCTGGTCCATCACATAAAATTCCAATAAAATGAATTTGCATGACAAAAAAAAGACAAAACGTAGGAAATGTCAAGGGGTATGAATACTTTTTCAAGGCACTGTGTGTGTGTGTGTGTATATATATATATAAATATATTATATACACACACACATAATTTTTATAGTTGGGCCCCCCTACTTTTGTTTTTGTCCTCCCATGTGCCCCCCCCCCCTAAATATGAAAGCTAGAGACACCACTGTTGCACAGAATACGGAGTGACAGCGCAGTGGCAGGAAACTCAGGGGCCACACACCTGCAGCCAGGGGCTACTTGTGCAGCGATCGGTGGCACATTGCTGTCCCGGAGTGATTGGTGGGGACGGATGGTGTGGAGTGCCAGGCTCGGGATCATGCAGAAGAGTGTGCGCTGTAACCAGGGTCACACTCTATACCTGGCTCTCCTGGCCCGCAAGGAGGGCACGAAGAGGGGGCAACTTAGCAAGAAGGCGGCCAAGACCAACAGGTGGCACGACAAGTGGTTCACCCTCTTCCAGAATGCCCTCTTCTGCTTTCGACAGAAAGCAGAGTGCCCGACCCTCCAGACTCTACATGCTGGAGGGTGCCAGCTGTGAGAGGAACCCCCCCAAACATAATGGCAGTGGGGACAAGGAGAGTATGGAGAAGCAGGTACGCCCCCCCCCCCCAATGTCTACATATATATATATATATATATATATATATATATATATATATATACTGGGCTCCACTCCTGCCCAGGACACTAGCTACATGGAATTAGCATGTTCTCCCTGTGGGGTTCCTCTCCCACTCCAAACACATGCAGGTAGTAGAAGACTGGCAGTGTACATGGCTGATCACATTCTACCCTGACCCTACAATCATAGAGGACCCTACACATATCTATGTATACTTCCATTCAGTCCTGTCCAGCTCTTGGCACATTTTGGGCCAGCGCTCATCTTGGATGATTTTTCGGACATGGGGGGGTGGCATGAAGAATGTGATCACCCATGCACATTGCCACTTCATACAGACAGGGGATCATCACCTACCAACATGACTTTGTAGTGTGCCCACACCAAGAGAACATGCAAACTACATGCATATAGCTTCCTGGCCCAAATTCAAACCAAGTGAGGCAAGTCCCAACCACTAACCTACTGTTCTCCCTATATACCTATATATACTGACAGTATGATCTGAAAGATGTGTTTCAAATGTTTTGACAGGGGCGCAGTTTCAGTGCTTGCCATAGGCGCCATTTTTACTAGATACGCCTCTGAGTGCAGTCTCACCATGTCCCCACTGCAAGACAAGGCAAAATGCCCGATTTCTGGTGTGGTCAGTTCACACCACAGTATTGTGGTGGTGTCTGGGCAGTGTGCAGCCAGCTGTACTTTTTTGCAGCGCAGCTCATTTACCACACGCCAGCTGATAGAACTTTATGAAATATCACTGTGTAACACTTAAATAAAGTTCATTTAAATTAACGGTTAATTTAAATTAATTTGTAACAGTGCGATGAGCCGAGATCGGCGCGTCAGCACTGCCTGCAATGCACCAGTGCAAAGTGGCTGGTGTGAATGGACCCTTGGCCATAGACAAGGCTTATTTTATTTTACATTAGACTGAGCATGAAAAATGCAATGGCATTGCTGCAAAGGGTGTCATTGTTGCGACCACAGACAAGGGAGAGGAAAATCACTGGCAGTATCAATAGGTATTTTCATTGAAAGTAAAATTATGAAGGAAGGCACACATTGTCAGTGCAATGTATTGTGAAGGCTTTATTGTGGTTTTGAGTTGTAAACTCATTACAACCTTAACCTTCACATCCTGGATGAACTGTGGCATATTATTTTTTAAAGTGGTTCTAAATGCAGAAGTTTTTCAGTGCATCAGCCCCCCTAATACTCACCTGAACCCTATGGCGATCAATCGATGTTGCACCAGAGACCTGGCTGTCCAGGACCCTCCCTCCTGATTGGCTGAGACACAGCAGTGGGAGTCAATGGCGCTGTCAAATTTAATAAGCCAATGAGGAGAGAGAGGGAGCGGGGCTGGGCTGCGGATCTGTGTCTGAATGTACATACAGAGCAGTGGCTCATCTTGGGTGCCCCCATAGCAGTCAGCTTGCTATGGGGGCACCCAAAACGAGCCACTGCTCTGTAGGCAAGAGGAAGGGGCCAGGAGCACCAGTGAGGGACCCAAGAAGAGGATCTGAGCTGCAGTCAGATAGTCAGATCGTGTGTACATGGCATTAGTGTCAGATTTGTCCACCACAATGTCGCAGTCACGCTAAAAATCACTGATCGCCGCCATTACCGATAAAAAACAATAAAAAAGTCCATAAATCTATCCCATAGTTTGTAGACGCTATAACTTTTGTTCAAACCAATCAATATACGCTTATTGGGATTTTTTTAACAAAAATATGTAGAAGAACACATATTGGCCTAAATTTTTTTTTTGGATATGTATTATAGCAGAAAGTAAAAAGTACCACCAAAAGAAAGCTCTATTTGTGAGAAAAAAAGGACATCAATTTTATTTGGGTACAGCTTTGCATAACTGCCTATTGCCAAAAATGGCCTGGTCATTAAGGGGGTAAAACCTTTCCAGGGCTGAAGTGATTAAGTACAGTGTTCTCCACAGTTGTACTTTATCTGCATACTGTGACTTCAGTTGCTGGCTACTTCTTGGGGATTGTTCTGCATCTATAGGGCCTTTCATCAGATGAGAGCTGTCTACCTGGATATATGCTCTGTTTAAGGCTGAACTCCAGGAATTCAGACACTTTCTAAAACATAAATGTATTACTATGGGTTAAGTCCAACTAGGTGAATGCCACACCTATATAATCCCTAAATTTTATAAATCTCTCACAAACCCACCTGGTAGACCTATCATCTCTGCGATAAAGGGCCCCCTGGAAGTGGGAAAATATGTTGATGGATTTCTTAAAACCCTGGTAACCTTGTTGCCGTCTTATGTCCAGGACACCTGTGATGTCCTGGCCAAACTACAAGACTAATGCCGCGTACACACGAAGGGACTATCCCGCGGGATTATCCGCTGGACCGAAGTCCAGCGGATAATCCCCTCGTGTGTGGGCGCCGGCGGACTTTTTTTGGCCAAAGTACGGCGGACTAAAGTTTCAGGTTTTGTTCTCAAATTATCCGCTGGACTTGGCAGTCCAGCGGATAATCCGGTCGTGTGTAGTATGGTCCGGCGTACCAAAAAGGACGCATGCTCAGTAGCTATTATGTCACGGACTCGCTCGGTCTGGTAAAACTAGCCTTCGTTTTGAAGCTCGCACAATCGTCACGCTGCTGAATTTTTTTTTTTTTTTTTTTTTTTTCTGACAGCGCGATTTGTATGTTATCGTACTTGAAGAATGATTTTGCCTTGCTGCTTGTATATTCACGCAGAGTACTCCCGAACGTTTTTACTTCAGCATTCTTTAGTGAAGTTATATATTTGTGTATATATATATATATATATATATATATATATATATATATATATATATATATATATATATATATATATATATATATATATATATATATATATATATATATATATATATATATATATATATATATAGATATAGATATAGATATCCAAATCACCAAATGAAAAATATATCTATATTTCTCAATAAGCCCAAAAAAATATATAGCGATATCTACATATATATATATATATATTAATATATATAGATATATAGATCTATACGTGTATAAAAAAAAATAATATATATATATATATATATATATATATATATATATATATATATATATATATATATATATATGTACATATATCTCTATATAGATATTTTTTATTATTTGTTGGTTATCAAAAGGATTAGTTATTACACATGATACAATTGTGGAGTCAGCAGAGCTTGCCCTTAATTCAGATCTTAACCCTCACCTTTCCAGCGACTGCACTTGCAGTTCCATTGAAGTTGCACTTTACACTTGTATTGTCAAATGAATGTTTAGACATGTACCTGCCTACTCCTAAAGAAACTATGTTTTTGAATAACAAGCACGTATATCATTATTTGATGAAAATTAAATGACCATTTATTCTGGTTAAAACAAACAAGGCAAAACAAAATAGGAAGGCAACACTGGAGCCACTTGTAGATTTTGTGAAGACTTTTTGCCCCAACGGCAGACACCAAGTTTGTGAAGCCAAAAATTAAGCTTGGGCACATTTCATACAATATAGGGAGCACAAGAAGATTGACCAGGAATCAGACAGACCAGGAACAGCAGCAGATGACATCTATGTCCCCAAGCTGTGGCACTACAACAGCCTGTGTCTTCTGTGAGACCAGACTGAAGCCAGGCAATCACTTCCGACTCTTCCCACCACGCTGCCCTGCACTCTTCCCTGCAGTCTTCCCTGCACGCTTCCTTGGAGGCTGACTTGTGGTAGGAGGAGGAGTAGGAGGAGGAGGAGGAGGAGGAGGAGAAGAAGGAAGACGAGGAGGAGGAGGAGGAGAAGTTGGTGTCGGGCCTTCATGGGTCAGGCGGGTGGATTCTCGTAATTCACCCCTCAAACCCCCCCTAATTGCCTCAGAAATGAGGCCCTCACACAGGTGCCGTTGGCCCCTCTCCATTTCCAGCAACCTGCTGGACACGTAGCTGGCATAGGCCTCTTCTGGAAGGGGGGGTTTGTCGAGAATCGCACTCGCCTTCCGAATCAGTTGCAGTGATTCCTCCTCAACAATGGTCATCCTCCTGGGCCTTCTTGGGGGTAAGGGCAGGGGTGGAGGTAGACTTCTTAATTGGGTCTGGCTGTCACTCTGGCTCGTGCTGGGCCCAGCCACCTCCTGGCTCTCGCTGGTCATGTCCTCCTCCTCCTCCATACCACTTGTCCCGGCATCATCCTGGGTCAGCTCATCCTGTGTGCAAATAAAAACAAAAATCAAACACCTGTTTTGTGGTTTCTGGCCTCCTCAATCATCCAATTGTAAACTTAGGAACGACCATCTAAATTTTCCAAAAGATCCAAAAGGCTATCATTTGGACCCCTGCATTTTCCAAGCAGATCACCAATGTTGTCTAACGCTTTTTTTGCCACTACTGGATGTATGTATACACTATATATGTATCGATATGTTGCACCAACACTTTTTAGAAGTGTGCATAATTTTTGTCAGTTTTTTTCACAATTCTGAGTTCAGGGTGTTAATTGTTTCACATTTTAACGTTTACAGCATTAATATTCACACAATCACAATTTAGGCTACTAAATATATACCTGGCTCCAGCTGGGCGCATCAGCCTGCTCCAAGGTGGAGGGGTCTTCTCCTTCCGTGGAAGCCTCAGCTGGGGTGGAGGGAAGAGTGGAGGGAAGAGTGGAGGGAAGGGTGGAGGGAAGAGTCGACAGTGATTGCCTGGGTTCCATCTGGTCACCTATAAAAGTCAGTTGGTTGTAGTACCACAGCTTGGGTACATAAACATTCTCTGCTGCTGCTCCTGATCTGACTGATTCCTCAATCTTCTTGCGCTCCCGCTTGTACATGTGCCTTAAACTTGCAATTCTGGCTTCCACAAACTTGGTGTTTGCGTTGGGGACTTTAGTCTTCACAAAAGCCACAAGTGGCCCCAGTGTTGCCTTCCGGACATCCCTATTGCCATATAAAGGGTTCTTGAGCTGCCACAGGTTGGTATTTTTTCTGTACAGGGCAATGAATTCGGACATGAACTGCTGGTCCTTGAATGGATTCAACTGGGGTGATGACATGTTTGTTTCTGTTTTGTTAGTAATGGCAATACAAAAGACCAAAAACACAAATGTTACTTAAAACGCACAACCAGTTTTTCTTAACAAACATTACACAACACACCCACACACAGGCAGCAACCCCTACACACAGGCAGCAACACATCCACACAGGCAGCAACCCCTACACACAGGCAGCAACACATCCACACAGGCAGCAACCCCTACACACAGGCAGCAACCCCTACACACAGGCAGCAACACATCCACACAGGCAGCAACCCCTACACACAGGCAGCAACCCCTACACACAGGCAGCAACACATCCACACAGGCAGCAACCCCTACACACAGGCAGCAACACACACATATCCTTAAAAAATGCTGGCCCAAAAACCAAAAAAAAACACAGTAATGCATCCTAGAAAACACTTACCTTCGTACAGAGCGCTCGCTACTTCCGTTCGGGAACACGTGGGCCCCTCAAACAGCCTTATATACACTGCGCACGCGTCGAAGTCCGCCTGCGTCCTCCGCGTCGCCCGCCCATGACGTTCCTCATGACGAGTATTCCCCGCCCCGCTTCCCCTCGTTGCATTGTTGGTGAATTAATTCATGAATATGGCGGACACATTCTCAGCCAGTAGCGCGGAGGAAAGCCAAGAAGCCAACACATCTGCATCCAGCAGCAGATATAAGGCCACCAATATGGCCTTTGAAGAGATGGTGGAGATGGTGGACATCCTCCAAAGGGAAGATTACGACGGGGAAAATGGCCCGTACCCTCGTCCCAACTTGCGCAAGGACAAGATTCTCACTACAATCGTCAGCACCCTGGAGCAGAAATTCGGCGTACGAAGGGGCAAGGATCAACTGCGCAAGCGATGGTCCGACATCAAATCCAGGGAGCACGATCAGTATAGGAGAATTCGAAAAGCCATCAAAAAAAGTAAGTCAAGCACGTGCGCTACTATGGTTATACTTGATATGTCTAATCTTGCGCAGATGTAATTACCATTCGTCCGTGAAACTTGCGCAGATTTAATTACCATTCGTCCGTGAAACTTGCGCAGATTTAATTACCATTCGTCCGTGAAACTTGCGCAGATTTAATTACCATTCGTACGTGAAACTTGCGCAGATTTAATTACCATTCGTCCGTGAAACTTGCGCAGATGTTATTACCATTCGTACCTGAAACTTGCGCAGATTTAATTACCATTCGTCCGTGAAACTTGCGCAGATGTTATTACCATTCGTCCGTGAAACTTGCGCAGATGTTATTACCATTCGTACCTGAAACTTGCGCAGATTTAATTACCATTCGTCCGTGAAACTTGCGCAGATGTTATTACCATTCGTCCGTGAAACTTGCGCAGATGTAATTACCATTCGTACCTGAAACTTGCGCAGATTTAATTACCATTCGTCCGTGAAACTTGCGCAGATGTTATTACCATTCGTCCGTGAAACTTGCGCAGATGTAATTACCATTCGTACCTGAAACTTGCGCAGATGTAATTACCATTCGTACGTGAAACTTGCGCAGATTTAATTACCATTCGTCCGTGAAACTTGCGCAGATGTTATTACCATTCGTACCTGAAACTTGCGCAGATGTAATTACCATTCGTACCTGAAACTTGCGCATATTTGTTGAAAGTTCCGTTTGTCTTCATAACGTTTATTGAGTTTACCTGGCTTTGGGTTGTTGGAGTTGTAAGGTTGTTTATTATTGTCACTATCTATACAATTACTGCTGTAGTAAGGGTTTTAGGGGTAACTTACACAGGGACTCCAGAGGCTGTTTTGGGGGGGGGGGATAAATATGTTAAGCAGGGTGTCATGCTCACAATTCCCAAAAAATGCTCATCATCTCTAAATACTGTAGGTGGTGACTTTTCAAAGAAGTACACTCACCTGTCCCTTGGATGGTGCAGCTACAATCTCTGATCTTGCAATCATGAAATTAATGTTTGCGGCTTCACTTCCCGGGTCACTATTGGGCATGCGCCAGTTGCGCAATGCAATAGGACTGGTCCGCGCGAGCTCGGGGACCCCTGTGTGTCCCAGCAGACAGCACGGTGGGACGGGATGTGGCGTATACTTCTGTGGGAGTCTAGGGCCGGATGTGTGTGCAAATACCTGCCTTACACAGGTATCTGCAACCCATCCCCCCTAAAAGGTTCAAAATAAGACACCACAGGGGTGCAGGGATCCAATGAGCGGAAGTTCAAATTTAGGGTTGAAGGGCGGTTTAAGTATTGGAGTTTCATTAGATAGACATTTCAATTCTGTCTTCAAGTAGGATCTTCTAACAAACTGCTAATAATTGGCAAGACTTTTAAACAATGTTTACTAATCCTATTTTGGCACTCAAATATCAGTGTGATTCAAAAGTGTACCTTTTTGTGTTCCATTACCATAGGGGGCAAAAGACTCAGACGTCAGTCCGAACCTACGAGGACCTCCCGGCATCACCAGACTAATTGGGCAGTTAGCCCAAGCCCGCGCGTGGATGTGGCGGAACAGGTCGTTGAAGTCGATCAAATCTGCACCCCACCAAGTGAGTGTCTCAGAACACAGATTGAGGTAATAAATTAAGGTCTGCATGTTTTTGACACTTTTTTTCTTGTGTTTTATCTACCCAACTTTTAGGTGATGCTGATCTGTTTGTGGAAGGACAAGCTGCGGAGCCATTTTCCACTGACAGTGCCCACAGGCTTATTGGCCAGATCATGGCCTGGAATCTGCAGCTGGAAAATATGCAGAAGGAGATGGCCACCATGCAGCAGGGAATGAAGGACATGATTGATGTTTTGGGGAGAATCTAAAGACCCCTTTTACATTTCTTAACATCAATCATGTCCTTCATTCCCTTTTGATGCGCTGTTTAACTAATTTTAGAGGCCAAATTTTTAATATGCACACGGTATGTCAACATGTGCTATGTGCCATCAGGGGATCTCAATGGACGCATTTGGTGTTTGCAACCCCTAATGCTAGTAGGTGAGAGGGAAGGGGTTTCACACACAAAACACGTCCATTGATTCCCCATGATGGAACATAGCACATGTTGACATTACCCATTTTCCAGTTAAATTAGTGAGAATCTGCATATTCAAAATTTGGCTTCTTCTGTTCATGGGTTACCTGTTGAACTTTGTAAGTTCTGGACTTTTACATTTGTGTAAATAATTTCAAATGCTAAGCCTAAATTTTTTAACAATTTTAAACATGTTTTTATGTTTGTTTTAAAAAATCAATCCCAAAAAAAAATATGTTGTGAGAAAAACACCAAAAAAATGTCAAAAAGATAACATAAAAAAAATAAAAAAAAAATCTGGTTAAAAAAAAAAAAAAAAAAAAAAAAAAAAACAAAAATACCAAAACAACAAAAAAAAAAAAAAAAAAAAAAAATTATAAAACAAAAGTTTTGGATGTGCACTATAATAAAAAAAATAATGTTTGCACAAATTCAAAAATGTGTGGCTTCTTCTTTTTAAATACTACCAGTTTGACTAAAACATGTTGTGGTTCATTGACAAAGGGGCTTATTTACTAAACGCTAAACAAGTTTGCCACTATTAAGATGTGCACTAGGACAACATATAAAACAGGCCAAATTAAAAGCAAAACAATACGAAACTACCAATATTTCAAACATAAATAACTGTATTTATTCTTTGTAAATCAAAAAGATGGTTTAAGGGTCTGCTGCCATTTCAATGGCCCCCCTACCATTAAAATACTGTAAATAAAGGTCCCGCACTTGCTGGGCTGATTGTGGTGCGGAACCAAGAGGGCGATTATCCAGCCCTGTCATGTTGCCTTCCACTCCGGCCTCAGGGCCAATTGGTAAGGAGTATGTTCCTGAATGTTTCCGTAAATAATTGTGCATGACACAGCATGCAAGAATGATAGTATTGAGTTTGTACTCTGCCAGATGTAGGGATGTAAGGAGCAATCTGAAACGGTTGGCCATAATACCAAATGCATTTTCCACCACCCTTCTTGCTCTGGCCAACCGATAATTAAAAATCCTCCTCTCAGGGGTGAGGGATCGTTGGGGAAATGGCCTCATCAGATGGTCACCCAGACCGAACGCCTCGTCGGCAATGAAGACGAAGGGAGTCCCTCCACATTATCTTCATCTGGTGGCAGCTCCAGCCCACCAGTTTGGAGACGATGACCGAACTCCGTGTGGTTGAAGACTCCTCCGTCCGACATCCGGCCGTTTTTCCCCACATCCACATACAGAAAGTCATATTGTGCCGACACCACCGCCATCAACACGATACTATGGAACCCCTTATAATTCCAATAGTATGACCCCGAATGGGGTGGGGGCACAATTCGCACGTGTTTGCCGTCAATCGCCCCTCCGCAGTTGGGAAAGTCCCAACGGGCAGCAAACTGGGAAGCCACAGTCTGCCATTCCTGTGGCGTGGAGGGACACTGTGAAGTCAAACAGAAAGATACAATTTAAATTATAAACCAGGCAAAACACCAAACTAAATGCAACAAATTAACAAACAATTTGGAAGAACATATGTATTTATTTAGTACATCCTTGAAATAAAGCCAAAAGATTAAGGATAAAAGGGACAAATCTCTGATTGATGACCCCTCTGATGGACCAGAGAAGATAATAATGGGGATGTGGGTGGGGAGTAAATAATTGTAAGGTCACACAATACACATGCAATTAATTAAAGGTGTGTGTGTGGGGGGGGGGATAATTACAAGCTGACCCAAACCACATGCTATTAATTATCAGGGGGTGTGGGGGGGGATAATTACAAGCTGACCAAAACCACATGCTATTAATTATCAGGGGGTGTGGGGGTGGGGATAATTACAAGCTGACCCAAACCACATGCTATTAATTATCAGGGGGTGTGGGGGGGGATAATTACAAGCTGACCAAAACCACATGCTATTAATTATCAGGGGGGTGTGGGGGGGGGATAATTACAAGCTGACCAAAACCACATGCTATTAATTATCAGGGGGTGTGGGGGTGGGGATAATTACAAGCTGACCCAAACCACATGCTATTAATTATCAGGGGGTGTGGGGGGGGGGATAATTACAAGCTGACCAAAACCACATGCTATTAATTATCAGGGGGTGTGGGGGGGGATAATTACAAGCTGACCAAAACCACATGCAATTAATTATCAGGGGGTGTGGGGGTGGGGATAATTACAAGCTGACCCAAACCACATGCTATTAATTATCAGGGGGGTGTGGGGGGGGATAATTACAAGCTGACCCAAACCACATGCTATTAATTATCAGGGGGTGTGGGGGGGGTGTGTGGGGGGGGATAATTACAAGCTGACCAAAACCACATGCTATTAATTATCAGGGGGTGTGGGGGGGGATAATTACAAGCTGACCAAAACCACATGCTATTAATTATCAGGGGGTGTGGGGTGGGGATAATTACAAGCTGACCCAAACCACATGCTATTAATTATCAGGGGGGTGTGGGGGGGGGATAATTACAAGCTGACCAAAACCACATGCTATTAATTATCAGGGGGTGTGGGGGGGGATAATTACAAGCTGACCAAAACCACATGCTATTAATTATCAGGGGGTGTGGGGGGGGATAATTACAAGCTGACCAAAACCACATGCTATTAATTATCAGGGGGTGTGGGGGGGGGATAATTACAAGCTGACCAAAACCACATGCAATCAATTTAAAATTGAGGGTCAAGGGGGGTGAAAGGGGGGTGAGTAAAGCTGTACAATGGAGCTGGTAATATACATTTTTAACCAAAGAAAGTGACTAGGCTAGGGGTGTTTAGGGGGCCAAGCTTCCATGCTGGGGAGGTTGGTGCAAGCAAATATGCATGTGACCCACTAAATAATACATTCTTAAAACTATTTCGATAAGTCAACCATAAAATACTAGACAAAAAAACAAAATCCAAAAATAAAAGGAATAGGGGACATTCATAGAATAGTCCTATCATGGTAATTAGCTAATGATGACATTGATGCACTACATTAACAAACATACAAGACATAGGTAATTTTAAAAGAGAAGACTTACCTTAATGTATTCCTCCTGCAGGACGTGGATAATGGCAGAACAGGTCTCTGGAATAATGAGCCCCAGAGCCTGGGGGGAGATGCCTGTCGTGAACTTGAGGTCCTGCAAGCTTCTCCCCGTCGCCAAGTAACGCAACGTGGCGACTAGCCTCTGCTCCGCACTGATGGCTTGCCGCATGCAGGTATTCTGCCTGGTAATATAAGGGGACAGCGAAGCCAACAGACGGTGAAATAGGGGTCCGTCATCCGGAGATAATTCCTGAAATCATCAGGATTATTCTCACGGATCTCACGGAGCAAAGGCATATGCGAGAATTGGTCACGCTGGCGCAACCAATTCTTGGTCCATGAACTCCTCCTCACCCTGTTCATGGACCGGGCTCGTGCCAAGGTGTTAACCGCAACACCGAGCCCCTGCACAGCACGAACTCGTTCCCGAGTATGTCCACACTCCATGGCTTCAAAACGGTCGGCTGATCAAACAAACAACTTAACAGAACGCACTGAAGAACAGCAAGGCCTATGAAGAACGACCTGAAAAACAGGAACGAGCGGACCAGAACGGCCTGAGAACAGGTAGGAACTGATCCACACGCACTGAAAGCCAGATACAAACCTCACAAGCACAAACTGAACGGCAGAAGCGAACGAATTAAGCAGAAGTCTGAGAAGCGCGAATCGTCTCTAACCAAACGTCAACTAACACGCGATACACACGAGATTAGCTGACGGGGCCCAAAGGGTGTCGTTTGGGATCTCGAGCTTCCTTTTTCTAGTCCCGTCGTACGTGCGTACGTCATCGCGTGAACCGCCGGACTTTTTGCGTGATCGTGTGTGGTCAAGTCCGTTCGCTTTTTAGTCCAGCGTACCTAGCGGGAAAGTCCAGCGGATTGTCCGCTGGACTTAGGTCCGCCGGGAAAAGTCCGTACGTGTGTACGAGGCATTAGAGATCCCCCCGGGACCCTACTGGTGGGGATCAACGTGGAATCTTTTTACACATCGATACCCCATGACTGGGGCCTCAGGGTGGTCTCCTTCTTCTTGGAAGCAACCCACCCTGAATTTGGTGTACAAAATGAGTTTATTCTAGAACTTCTGGAGCTCGCTTTAACTAATAACTATTTCCAATTCTTGGATGGGTTCTACCAACAGACAAGGGGGATAGCCATGGGAGTACCATGGGCCCTGTCATATGCCTGGGCAAATACATTGCATGGTTCTCATATATCCATGCAAAAAGAGCAAGAGCCACATTGCCAAGTCCCTCTCAAGGTGGTGTCCTTACTTACTTTGTTTACAAAATCATTCTGTGTCAATCTATCCCTAAGTGACCTCACCTTTCTGAATGTGATATCAGGTTCAACCCCAGTATATTTGCAAAGAATAGAGTCATTGGTAAGAAGATACCAATGTTTGTTAAGTATTTCCCTTACACATGAATGTTGACGATTATAGGTGATATTAACCCAGGTGATATCTTCCTCATTGTTGCGTGCTCTTCTGCAACAAGCTTCCTGTCTAGTCAGTTTTTTAACTCTCTTGAAGGCTTTTTTCAGGGAGGTTTTAGAGTATCCCCTAGCGGTCAATCGCCAACGTAGTGCATCTGCTTCTTGCTGGAATAAGATATCACTGGAGCAAATTCTCCACAATATAGTGAGGATAAATTTACTGAAGGATCAAGAGTCCTGTGTTCTTTCACTTAGGAAGTCTTGTATCACAGAAAGACCTGAGGAGTGTGGAATGCTACTGTATAGAGCCTCAATGTTAATGGCCACCAAGATGGTATCAGGATGTACTTGGATGTTGTCTAGACGTCGTAAAAGATCCGGCGTGTCCTGAACATAAAAGGGAAGTGCCATAACATGAAGCTTTCTTGCACTTTATTTACCGGGTTCATTACAAACAACCTTTCATGCATTTGCATAGTTTTGTTACATCTGAAACTATAAATCGTTGAATGTCTGTCCAGTTTTGTGAAGTGTCCCATATCCTTGGACACAGACTCACCAGGCAAGCATATGTGTGTCTTTGTACATGGTCTATGTTTGTTTATCTCTCTTGGATATGTATTGAAATAATTACTGTTGTGCCTATACAAATACTTACTGTATGTAATACTTATACACGATTCTTTGTCTCTGTTTTTAAATATACCAGCACCCACCCAGTATTTGTCCTGAGGAAGCTAATATCTAGTTAAACGCGTCGACGAGCAAGTGTGAAGGTGTTATTGCATCAAATTCTCCTATTTGATATGATATAAGATATATATATTTTTTTATACCTAGAACTGGTAACCTGTGTCCATATGGGGTGTTGATTGTAAGTTTTCCATGTTTTTTAATTTACGTTGTAATAAAATTATATTTTTTACTAAGTTCTCCTCTCATGTGTACCCACAAAGTCCACTTATTTTTTGAGTTTCTCAATCCTTTTTTATATATATTTTGGATGTTGGCATGGTGAGGGTCCTCCCTTCTTAACCTTAACTTTCTTAAAATGTTAGTATCAGTTATAGTACGTACATTTAGGAATGAATCCAGGCCTTTTTTAAGACAATCTACTGAGCTGGACGGAACCAACTCTTGAGGGAGTCTAGTCCACATTTTTACAGCCCTTACTGTAAAGAAACCTCTCCGTATTTGGAGATTAAATCTCTTTTAGCATGATCCAATTTGCACCAGCAGGGGAAAAAAAAATCTTCCTGATTCCCCAACAGGGATTCAGATATTCCGTGGATCAACTTTACCTATAAATGTTATAGCTGAGCTCCTCCATGCCTCTTATCAGTTTGGTTGCCCCTTTCTGCACTTTCTTTGGTTCCCCGATATTCTTTTTGTGAACTGGTGCCCAAAACTGAACTGTATATTCCAGATGAGGTCTTACTAATGATTTGTACTAGAGAGTTAACATTGGAAGTACCTGGCAAGGGCTATGCTGAAGTGTGTACTCATGCCTGTCATGTGGTGTACATGGTGATGGCATTCTGGTAATTTATTTTATTTTATTTGGGCATCAAGACAGTGTTTCACTGGCAGAGATGACGTTATGATCTTCTGGCTTGATTAGGACCCTAATTGGAATGTGAACTGTTTGTTGATTGTGGCACTATACCAAATGCACATCTGGGATTCTTTGTACATTTGTTCACCTTTATCATGTATTCACTTATATTCTTTTGGGTATATTTACATATTTGAAGAGTCATGATTTATTCATTTCACAATATGAGATTTAGTGCTGCCTCTGAGTCTTATCTGTTCTCAATAGCTAGCATTTACCTTGTTGAACTTGAAGGCTAATATATATATATTCAAGCATGTAGGCAGGTGGAGTCTACCTTCTCCACTGCAGGTAGTGCTCCTCCAAAATGGCCTTGTAGCCGTAGAGGAAGTCAAGAGAAACACAGTTCTTTTATGGTTCCCTGGGTCACTGGCATACAAAGCACGTCATGGTTAATGCCTTCGACAGAGGGAAATATCAACCTGCCTCCAGATTCCATCATCTCTGATAACATGGGTAATTAATGCAGTGTACACACGGCCGTACTTTTCGACAGCAAAGGTCCGACGGAACAAATCCGTCGGACAATTCGACCATGTGTGGGCTTCATCTGACCTTTGCTGTCGAAAAATCAGACGGACTTTAGATTTAGAACATGTTTGAAATCTTTCCGACGGACTCGAGTACAGTCGAAAAATCCATTTGTCTGTATGCTAGTCCAATGGACGAAAACCGACGCTAGGGCAGCTATTGCCTACTGGCTATGAACTTCCTTATTCTAGTCCGGTCGTACGAATCTGTCGAAAGTTACATCCAGTTCAACCATAAAAAAAAGAAATAATAAATAAAAATATCGTACAATCCAATATACCCAATTCTATACCCACAGTTGATCCATAGGAAGTCGGAAGTCCATCGAAAGTCTGTCAAAAAGTCTGATGGAATTCAGTCCGCCGAAAAGTCCGGTCGTGTGTACACGGCATTAGCCTCAGATACAACAAGGTAGAATCCCCAGTCAGCAAGCTGATTGATACCACCAATAACACAGACTGAGTCTGCACTTCTGTATATGGGATCAATGAGGAAGCATAACATCTCTCATGATCCAAACTAGCACAGCCCATCCACGCATTCGACCACCACCTTGGATTAGTGTAAGAGATGTGTTTTGGCAAAATCTTACTGAGCTGTGATGCTAACTCATAAGGCCACTGCCCCTCATACAAAGACTGTACAATCAGTTTGATGTTGGTTGATAATTCCGCCTGCCCCTGCATGCACGCCAGTGCCAATGACATGTTTTTGCCCTGAATCACCACACTATCTACCAACCTCTTAAAATGGTGGATAAAAGCTTGAGCCACTTTAACCTGGGTATTTATGTGACTTTGTTGAATGTTATCAAGAATGTCATTGATCTCTCTCTGAGTAACAAAGCTCCGCTAACTGTCTGAAGCTATGGCTGAGAGTTTGTTCCTCAGGAGATCGCTGTCCACTCCATTAACAACACCCATCCCAGCTCCTATTCCCCCCAATATAGTGCTGAATACATCCCTCCTCTTTCAGTTACTCCTCAGAAATAAGGGCCCTGCACGAACCTCATTCTGTGTCCGCACATCTCTGGGAGTAAGCCACTGATATAATGATCGCACTTGATTCAGTGTATATTCAGCACATACAGGGTAATAGGATTTGATCAACTGCAGTGAGACGTTGAAGTGCCATGTGGTGAAGGCATACTGTACCCTGGTAGCCAGCGTTTGGGAAGAGCTTAGATCTATTTGTAGTGGTTCCCCTTTCTCTAAAGGAGCATGCCCCTGTGTGTAGTCACTGGTATTACCTGTGCAGGGTTTCAACCTCTCAGGTGAGATGTCAACCAGGCGTATCTCCCCCATGTCCAGTTCTGGTATCCCACATGTCCAGTAACCGAGAGCCTCTCTATATGACTGATAAGACTGAGATACCGCCCCCCACGAGGAGATTTTTACGTGGGGGGCGGTATTTTCAAGTGTCAGCCTCCTGGACATCTGCATCATATCAATTTGGTTATGCCAATATATGCCACACACAAAAACATATTTCCCTTCTTTTAATTTCTCACCAAAACCCCATATCTTACGTCCCTTGCTTCCAAAGGTTTGGATAGATTGGAATTTGTCCCTAACCAATAACCCATTTCATTCATATATATAGTTGCATCCACAAACGACTGGAGGGATTCCGGTATAATTTTTGCAAGTCTTGTTTATATACAAGTCTTCGAGATGTTGAGTTAGGATTAAGTCGTCCAAAAGCAAAAGAAATTTTGTATTGCAAATTGCCACAGTGACCCCATTGGTATGTCTCTGGTAATTTTTTTTTACCGCTTCCCAACCGGTGCACGACGATGGCACGGACATGCATAATGGCGTCCCTTTGAATTTTCCGCCATGCCATCGCGCGCCGGTCGGGACCTCCGTGAGTCCGATCGCGGGTCCCGCGGACTCTATCGTCGCGGGGATACCCGCGATCACCCCACGGGGAGGAAGAACGGGGAGATGCCGATGTAAACAGCATCTCCCCGTTCTGCCTAGCAACAAGTGACACTGATCTCTGCTCCCTGTGATTGGAGCAGAAATCAGTGCTGTGTAAAACACAGCCACGCCCCCCCCCCCCCCCACAGTTAGCAACACTCCCCTAGGACACACTTAACCCCTACACTGCTGTATAAATGACAATGGTCCCAAAAATGTGTCAAAAATGTCTGATGTGTCCGCCATAATGTCACAGTCACAAAAAAAAAACGCTGATCGCCGCTATTACTAGTAAAAAAAAAATGATTAATAAAAATGACATAAAACTAACCCCTATAACACTATAACTTTTGCGCAAACCAATCAATCGCTTATTGCGATTTTTTTTTTTCTAAAAATATGTAGAAGAATATGTATCGGCCTAAACTGAGGAAAACATTTTTTTTTTTTTTATATATATATATATATATTTTGAGGATATTTATTATAGCAAAAAGTAAAAAATAATGTGTTTTTTTTTCAAAATTGTCGCTTTTTTTTTGTTTATAGCGCAAAAAATAAAAACCGCAGGGGTGATCAAATACCCCAAAAGAAAGCTCTATTTGTGGGAAAAAAATTTTGTTTGGGAGCCACGCCGCACGACCGCGCAATTGTCAGTTAAAGCCACTCAGTGCCGAATCGCAAAAAGTGCTTTGGCCTTAATCCAGCAAAATGGTCCGATCTGAAAGTGGTTAAGGCTAGCGCAAGCTGGAATTCTACTTTCAATCTGTACTTCCTATTGGTGGCTTGTGGCAGTGTTAAAGCAGAGCTCCACCCAAAAGGGGAAGCTCCACTTGTTTGCACCCTCCCCCCTTTCACTGCCACATTTGGCACTTTTTGGGGGAGAGAGTGTACCTGGTTTTGCTGTGGCAATCTGAGCCACATGCAAAACCATGCAAAATATGCTGCAAGTGACCACAGCAAGTGAAGGTATAAATAAACATACAATTAGGCAATCAATCAATAAAAAAAAAAAACTACACCTGCATGGTGCAGCATTGGCTTAAGTCAGTGGAGATTTTAAAATCTACACAATAGCATCTTTATGCTGTTGTGCCCATATAGATGCTGGTGTGCCTCTATTTGGGTGCAACAGCATCTATATAGGTAAAATAGCAGTTATATGGGCACTAGGGATGAGCCGAACACCCCCCTTTTTCGGTTCGCACCAGAACCTGCAAACAGACCTAAACTTCACGTGAACTTTAGAACCCTATTAAAGTCTATGGGACTCAAACGTTCAAAATCAAAAGTGCTAATTTTAAAGGATAATATGCAAGTTTTTGTCCTAAAAAGTGTTTGGGGACCCGGGTCCTGCCCCAGGGGACATGTATCAATGCAAAAAAACTTTTAAAAACGGACGTTTTTTCAGGAGCAGTGATTTTAATAATGCTTAAAGTGAAACAATAAAAGTGTAATATTCTAAAATAAGTGTCTACCGGCGCAATTAAAATAATATTATAATCAAACCATCCAAATTTGTGAAGATGTGTGAATTTGTGTGGTGTGCTGCAGTCAAATAAGGTTCTACTAAAATTAAAACCTGTAAAAAAGTATGAGAAAAAAAATATATAAAAAATATATATGTGTTAATAGAAGTAATAATAATAATTAATAAAAATCAATAAAAATCAATATTTTCTTCTGCTGTTCACCCGTGACTTCCAATATTAATTATTGTGTGCCAAAAAAACTAAATTAATTTAGGCAAAACAAACCAAACGAAACCAAAAAACAACAAAACAATAAATGTCCGTAGTAATTTCTGCTGGTGCTGAGAAAGCAATCTTCAGCATAAAAGTGTTTCAATCTTCCTAATTCTTTATTTTTATTTTTATAAATAAAAGCACAGACATACTGCGCAATGATCATTGTTCATTTTTTATGAGGTTGAACATTGGTAAATCTGTACATTGGAAACAGCATAGACCTGAGAGGAGTGGAGTGGTTATTCCTACTAATGAACCAAAGGCATTCATTATATTAACATCTGGTGAGTGGCCAATTCTTATGGTGGTGGTGGTATCGTCACTATAGTGGTGGATAAAGGAAGCACGGACACAGGAATTAGGAAGATCTGGTATGGATATTAAGGGGTCAAATTTAAAAAAAAAATGACGTGGGGTTCCCCCCAAAAATCCATACCAGACCCTTTATCCGAGCACGCAACCTGGCAGGCCGCAGGAAAAGAGGGGGGACGAGAGAGCGCCCCCCCCCTCCTGAACCGTACCAGGCCACATGCCCTCAACATTGGGAGGATGCTTTGGGGGTCTGTGACCCCTCAAAGCACCATGTCCCCATGTTGATGGGGACAAGGGCCTCATCCCCAGAACCCTGGCCGGTGGTCGTGGGGGTCTTCGGGTGGGGGGCTTATCAGAATCTGGAAGAACCCTTTAACAAGGGGACTCCCAGATCCTGCCCCCCCATTTGAAATGGTAAGGGGGTACAAAAGTACCCCTACCATTTCACAAAGAAAGTGTAAAAAATTGTTAAAAAACACACAGACACCGTTGGGAAAAGTCCTTTATTAAAAATAATTTTTTTTTTTAAAAGATTCCAGCGGTGGTAATCCACTCTTCCTATCCAGTAATGGCTGATCTCTTCTCCGGGGTCCAGCGATGGGTGCTCTCTTCCGATGGTCCAGCGCAGCGCATCCTGTCTCCACCAGAGACACTGCAGGAATCCCAACAGCCTGATAAGGTCTTAGCTGAGGAGGACTTACCTGACCTCGCCCCCTTCTGAAGCAAGGGGAAACCCAGACTTCCCCAGTGATGTATGGGTGGTTTCCGTTACACCAGAGGGGCGGCAGGGTCACCCGCACGTCCCTGGGGAAGCCCGGGTTCCCCCTTGCACCAGAGGGGGCGGGGTCAGGTGACGGGTGGCCCCGTCCTTCTCAGCTAAGACCTTATCAGGCTGTCGGGATTCCATCGGGAGAGATCACCCATCGCTGGACCCCGGAGAAGAGATCAGCCATGGTGTCTGTGTGTTTTTTAACAATTTTTTACACTTTCTTTGTGAAATGGTAGGGGTATTTTTGTACCCCCTTGCCATTTAAAACAGGGGTGGCCGGGATTTTTTTTTATCAATGACTTTCAATGACTGTTCTCTGTATTACGGGGAGCCGACAATTCATTATAGCCGCGAGTGCTTTTAAATTACTTTTTTTCCTGCAGAAATTACACTTTGTGCAGGGACAGTTCTAAGCACAGTAAACATGCGCCCCTTTACAGGCATACTATACACACCCTCCAGGTACAAAATTTAAAGGAATATTACACTTTTATTGTTTCACTTCAAGCATTATTAAAATCACGCTCCTGAAAAAAACGGCCGTTTTTAAAACTATTTTTTGCATTGATACATGGTCCCCAAACACTTTTTATGACAATAACTTGCATATAAGCCTTTAAAATTAGCACTTTAGATTTCTCCCATAGACCTTTACAGTGTTTTCCGCGGCTTTTCGAATTTGCCGCGAACACCCCAAATTGTTCGCTGTTCGGTGAATCGGCGAACAGGCAATGTTCGAGTCGAACATGAGTTTGTCTCGAACTCGAAGCTCATCCCTAATGGGCACAATAGCATAACAATAATATTCTGTCCATACTGTATAACTCCTATTGTGGCAATACAAATTCTACTGTCTCCTATTGTGCCCAGTAACACTGATCTTGCCGCACTGCCAGTGGCGAGACAAGGTTATCTGGTGACAAGGGCGAAGATGCCAAACTGCGCAAAATTTTGGGTGTCTTTAGTTAGCCTAAAATACATATTTCTTGTAAAATATTAACAGCTACATACAGAATACCCAAAATGATTTATACTGAGTGAGAGAGAGATTTTTATACATTTGTAACTGACCTTAACCACTTAAGCCCCGGACCAATTGTCAGCCTAAGGACCAGAGGTCTTTTTACAATTTCGCACTGCACTGCTTTAACTGGTAATTGCATGGTCATGCAATGTTGTACCCAAACGAAATTTGCGCCCTTTTCTTCGCATAAATAGAGCTTTCTTTTGATGGTATTTGATTGCCTCTGCGATTTTAATTTTTTGCAATATAAACGGAAAAAGACCGAAAATTTGGAAAAAATAAATTATATTTTCTTTTTGTTATAAGAAAAATCTATTAAACTCAATTTTAGTCATACATTTGGGCCAAAATGTATTCAGCCACATGTCTTTCGTAAAAAAAATGTCAATAAGCGTATATTTATTGGTTTGCGCCAAAGTTATAGCGTCTACAAACTAGAGTACATTTTCTGGAATTTACACAGCTTTTAATTTATGACTGCCTATCTCATTTCTTGAGGTGCTAAAATGGCAGGGCAGTATAAAACCCCCCCAAATTACTCCATTTTGGAAAGTAGATACACCAAGCTATTTGCTGAGAGGCATGTTGAGCCCATTGAATATTTTTTTTTGTCCCAAGTGATTGAATAAAGACAAAAGACATTTTTTTAATAAAAAAGTTGTCACTAAATGATATATTGCTCACACATACCATGGTTATATGTGGAATTGCACCCCAAAATACATTCTGCTGCTTCTCCTGAGTACGGGGATACCACATGTGTGGGACTTTTTGGGAGCCTAGCTGTGTACGGCACCCCGAAATCCAATCACTGCCTTGTGGATTTCTAAGGGTGCAAATTTTTGATTTCACTCCTCACTACCTCCTCACAGTTTCGAAGGCTATAAAATGCCAAAATAGCACAAACCCCCCCCCCCCCCCCCAAATGACCCAATTTTGCAAAGTAGACACCCCAAGCTATTTGCTGAGAGGCATGTTGAGTCCATGGAATATTTTATATTTTGCCACAAGTTGCGGGAATATTACAAACCTTTTTTTTTTTTGCCCAAAGTTGTCACTAAATGATATATTGCTCACACATGCCATGGGCATATATGGACTTACACCCCAAAATACATTCTGCTGCTTCTCCTGAGTACATGGATACCACATGTGTGGGACTTTTTGGGAGCCTAGCCGCGTATGGGACCCCGAAAACCAAGCACCACCTTCAAGATTTCTATGGGCATACATTTTTGATTTCACTCCTCACTACCTATCACAGTTTTGAAGGCCATAAAATGCCAAGATAGCACAAAACTCCCCCAAATTACCCCATTTTGGAAAGTAGTCACCCCAAGCTATTTGCTGAGAGTCATGTGAGTATTTTACAGCTCTCATTTGTTTTTGAAAATGAAGAAAGTAAAGAAAAAAAAAGTTTTTTTTTCTTTTTTCAAAACTTTGTGACAAAAAGCGAGAGCTGCAAAATACTCACCATACCTCTCAGCAAATAGCTTGGGGTGTCTACTTTCCAAAATGGGGTCATTTGGGGGGGGGGGGGTTGTGCCATCTGGGCATTCCATGACCTCCGAAACTGTGATTGGCAGTGAGTAGTGAAATAAAAAATTTACACCCTTAGAAAGCCTGCCTGAATGCGGTGCTTGGTTTTTGGGGTCCCATACGCGGCTAGGCTCCCAAAAAGTCTCACACATGTGAAGGAGAAGGAACAGAATGTATTTTGGGGTGTAATTCCACATATGCCCATGGCATGTTTGAGCAATATATCATTTGGTGACAACTTTTTGTAAATATTTATTTTTGTCATTATTCAATCACTTGGGACAAAAAAAAAAATATTCAATGGGCTCAACATGCCTCTCAGCAAATAGCTTGGGGTGTCTTCTTTCCAAAATGGGGTCATTTGGGGGGGTTTTGAACTGTCCTGGCATTTTATGCACAACATTTAGAAGCTTATGTCACACATCACCCACTCTTCTAACCACTTGAAGACAAAGCCCTTTCTGACACTTTTTGTTTACATGAAAACATATTTTTTTTGCAAGAAAATTATGTTGAACCCCCAAACACTATATATTTTTTAAAGCAAAGGCCCTACAGATTAAAATTGTGGGTGTTTCATTTTTTTCCCCACACAGTATTTGTGCAGCGATTTTTCAAACGCATTTTTTGGGGAAAAAATACACATTTTTTTATTTTAATGCACTAAAACACACTATATTGCCCACATTTTTGATGAAATAAAAAAGATGATCTTAGGCCGAGTCCATGGATACCAAACACGACATGCTTTAAAATTGCGCACAAACGCGCAGTGGCGACAAACTACATACATTTTTAAAAGCCTTAAATAGCCTTTTCAGGTTACCACATTAGATTTACAGAGGTGGTCTACTGCTAAAATGACTGCCCTTGATCTGACCTTTGCGGTGATACCTCACATGCATGGTGCAATTGCTGTTTACATATGACTCCAGACCAAGGCTTGCGCTCGCAAGCGGCACAAGAGCACGGGGGCAGGGGTGCTTTTTTTTTTAATTATTATTTATTTTGCTTTTTTATTTTATTTTTAAACTTTTCCTTCCATTTTTTTTTTTAAATAATTTTTATTGAAAAAATTGGGGTCTATTAGACCCTAGATCTTTCCTCTGCCCTCAAAGCATCTGACCACACCAAGATGCTTTCCCAATTTCCCAATGGCGCTGTTTATATCCGGGAGGGGGAACATTCCCTCCCACTGCTTGTAAAAGCAGTCTAGAGGCTAATTAGCAGCTAGGATTGCTTTTACATGAAAGCTGATCACTGGCTGAAAAGAATGATACCAAGATGATGCCTAAACCTGTAGGCATCATTCTGGTATAACCATTCAAATTCCAGCAAAATACCAGTACGTTGCTGGTCCTTGTTGGACATATATTGTAATCTTTTTTTTTCATGCAGCCTGTTGGCTGAACGAAAAAAAGAGATTGATCGGTGGGTATGCCCACCATTAGAATACCTCCCTTCAGCCAACCACTTCTTTTTTTTATAAATCTTTTATTTATTTCATAAGGCCAAAGAAGAAGAATATTAAACAAAAAACAGTAACACATCTTTTCCAGACCATACATAGTATACAGAAATCATAATCTCAGCAGTTCAGATATATCTGGTTTATATTAGTCATCTAAATCATATATTCCAATCTTATATGTGGCATATTAGGCCTCTCCACTGCTTCCATCAATCAGCTGGTCCCTTTCCTTTTTCTTTAACCTATACTATTTCACTATACCATCGATGTCTATTCCTGCCAATTATCCCTTGTTGCCTTATACTTCTTGCCTCACATTTTACCCCATTTAATCAACCCCAATGCAAAATACCCACAAAAAAAAGGGGGACAATGGTGGCGGGAAGTACGTCCCCATTGAAGTATCCTGATTCCAGAAATTACCTTTATCTCCCCAATCGCTCTTCTAACCAATACTCTCTAAATTCCCTTTCTTTTAATCTATCATATCGCTTTCAAACAGGGTCCGTCCCTCCTTGGAGAAAATATATATATTCCAGGCTGTCCAGGTCTCATTATATTGTTCCTTTTGATGATGTTTTGAAAGGATTAAGTCCTCCATTTTCTTAATTTCCTCTACTTTTTTAACCACATGCCAATAGATGGCCCTTGCGTAGATTTCCAACATAAAGGAATACATGCCTTGGCAGCATTGAGAAGATGACAAAGGCAGTGGCGTCACTAGGGTTGGTGTCACCTGGTGCGGTATAACATGGTGTCACCCCCCCCCCAATAATTTTTGCGGGTGATTTTAACCCTTTTTCAGCCGCTAGTGGGGATTAAAAGCTCCCTGCTAGCGGCCAAATAGCGCAGTGAAATTGACGGTAAAGTGCCGCTAAAAATTGCGGCACATTACCGCCGACGCTCCCACCACCCCGGTGTGAAAGGGGCCTAACCGAGGGCTCCAACACGATGAGTGAGTTCATCGCAGCTCTGCCCCCACACTTTTCATTATCTGCTGTCCCCAGGGACAGATCCGATCCAGAGATCCCACTGTATGGTGATCTCTGGATCGGATCTGTCCCCGGAGACAGCAGATAATGACATCATAGGCATTGATGATTTGATTTGGATTTTAGAACTGACCTGCTGACACGGTGTGTTGCTTGCTGGACCGGATTGATGGCTGCAGGTACGATGGCAAGATGCTGTGACCTGCTGACGACAAGGCGTGTAGCTTGCTGGACCGAATCTGATGGCCGCAGGGAAGATGGCAAGATGTTGCTGTGACCTTCTGCTTGCTGGATGGATCTGATGTGGGTGTGGGACACTGTCTGTCTACACCTGTGCTATGGTCTGTGGACACCCCCCCCCCCCCTATCAGACCAGCTTAGGCTGCTTTCACACTGGGGCGGTTTGCAGGCGTTATTGCGCTAAGAATAGCGCCTGCAAACCGACCCGAAACAGCTGTTGCTGTTCCTTCAGTGTGAAAGCCCGAGGGCTTTCACACTGAAGCGGTGCGCTTGCAGGACGCTCAAAAATGTCCTGCAAGCCGCATCTTTGGCTCGCTATAGGAGCGGTATATTTACCGCTCCTATAGCGCCCGGTCCCATTGAAAACAATGGGGGAGCGCGCCGAACCCGCCCGCAAAACGCCGCTGCAGCGGCATTTTGCGGGCAGTATTGACCCTTTTTCGGCCGCTCGCGGGGGGTAAAACCACCCCGCGAGCGGCCGAAATGCGCCGCTAAAACGCCGGTAAAGCGGCGCTAAATATAGCGCCGCTTTACCGCCAGCGCCCCCACCGCTCCAGTGTGAAAGCAGCCTTAGGGCGGCTCCGCTCAGCTACCTGGTGACTGCTGGAGACCAGGGTGGGTGGGGTGTGCCACTCAGATACTGTGCCTATATCTAATATAATATATCTGTGTCCAGCACCCCCCCCCCCCCATCATCATCATCATCAGACCAGCTCAGGGTGGGGGTGGCGCAGTCAGCTAATATAATATAGTGAGTGTTGTCTGTCTGATAGGGGGGGGGAGGGGGTGCTGCTGGACACAGTTATATTAGATATAATAGGCACAGTAGCAGAGTGAGCTGGTCTGGTGGGGGAGGGGGGTGGCTGGACCAGCTATATTACACACATATATATATATATATATACAGTATATATATATATATTATCTATAGCTGTGTCTAGCAGACCACTTTGCACCCCCCCCCCCTATTATACTTGTATAACACAGGTCAGCCAGGGTGCCAGACACTGAGAGTCCTCCTCCCTCCTCCCACACCAGCTCTTTGGTGGTGTGTCTGTGTCAGTACGATGGCGCCCCCCCCCCCCACACCTCAACCTGCCTGGCTGGGCTCGGACACCAGGACATCTCCCCCCCCCCCCACCTGTTCAAAATTCGGGCGTCTGGAGAGGAGAGCAGCTTCATCAGCTTCACAGCGTGCAGCTGCCGTGCTGCCCAGGCGGAGCGGAGATACTATGTAGTGACGTCATCATCCTGTCTGCACTCTGCAGTGTGAGATGTGACAGGCTGGAAGAAGGGAGGACAGCGAGTGACACACACCAGGCGCGGCTGCGGCGCTGGAGCCTGGAGGTGTGTTGTTTCAGCCCAGCAGGCTGAGGGGGGGGGGGGGGGTGAAAAAAATAAAAAAAAATAAACTGTGTTTGTTGTAACATGTGGACGCCGACGATTTCAAGGGTTAAAAAAAAAAAAAGTAAAAAAAAAAAAAAAAAATACCAGGACTTTCCTCACCATCGGGAGGGTGTCACCCCTCTAGCGGGTGTCACCCGGGTGCGGACCGCACCCCCCGCACCCCCCTAGCAACGCCTCTGGACAAAGGACTGATTTCTTATAAATTTTACTTGGTATATTTGTTACATGGAGCAGGAAGAAAGCTGGATCATTTGGAATTATTTGTTCCGTAAAATTTTGCGCTATTTGAACGAATCGTCCTCCAGAAGTTTTCCAATTTTGGGCATGACCAAAATACATGTAAAATTGTTCCCTTATCCTCTTGGCATCTCCAGCACTGATCCGAGAGAGAGGGGTATATCCTATGTAGTTTTACTGGGGTTTGGTACCACCTTGTAGCCACTTTGAAGTTTGTCTCTTGTACCTTGGTACTTATAGAAGATCCGTGTATAAGATTAATGATATTTTGTCGTTGGCGTTCTGTGAACTTACGTCCGATGTCTGTCTCCCAAGCACCAAGGCATGGCATCTGATAATCCTCTGATGGCCTAATCAATATCTGACATGCGGCTGATAAAACATGTGTCAGTGCCCCCTCTTCTGTACAGTATGTCTCATACCTAGTAAGATTTTGACTATATCTATCCGGGGCTGGTATGGACCTTAGGAAGTGGGTTAACTGAAAGGCTCTCCAGTAATCCAATCCAAAAATGCCTGTTTTATCCATTAGTTCTAGCATTGACAGCCACTTGTTATTAGCCATAAAATGAGATACTTGAAAGTGGCCATGTTGCCTTATTGAACAAAAAAATGGATCTTGGATTCCTGGAGAGAACGCCGAGTTACCAAGAATTGGATACAGTGGGGAATAAGTTGACGTAAGAGAATATTTCGCAAAAAGTGATCTACATATCCGCACGGTCAGGCCCACCAACGGATGTTTTTTTATATCGTTTGGCAGTGGCGAGTAGCACCATGGTGCCCTAGTCAATAATATACTGCTTTGAGCTTGCTCCAATCTTGGCCATAATTTCGTTTTTTGATGTCGATTCCAATCTATTAGTCTCGTTAAATGTGTCGCCTGTTGGTATCTCCGTAAATCGGGCACCGCCAGGCCACTGTATATTTTAGGATACAGCAGTTGTTGTCTATTCAATCTTGGTCGTTTATGGGCCCAGATAAACTCAAAGAACATTGTGGCCACCTGATCTAAGTATTTAGAGGGGATATAGATTGGGAGGGCCTGAAGGAGATACAGAAATTTTGGGAGAATGCACATCTTGATGATGTTGCATCTCCCAAACCACAAATGTAATCCCACATCCGATTTTTTAGGTAATTTCCTTGTTTATTTTAATAATGGTGGGAAATTAAGGTCAAATATTAGAGACGTTTTAGGAGGTATATATGTCCCTAAATATTTCAGGGCAGTTGTAGTCCACTTGAATTTGAAGTTACTCTGAAATTTTTCTAACTCAGGATTCCCTATTCCTATTCCCATTGCCTCCGATTTATTAAAATGAATCTTTAAATTTGATAGGGTACCATATTTTTTAAATTCGTGAAGGAGTATCGCTAGTGAAATTTTAGGGTTCGTAAGTGAGAACAGCATGCCGTCCCCATATGCCGATACCTTCTGTTGGGTGTCCCCTATCGTCACTCCTCCTATATCCGGATTTAACCGGACCGTACACAAAAATGGCTCTAGTGACAGAGCGAATAGGAGTGGCGATAGGGGACAGCCTTGTCTAGTGCCATTTTTAATCAAGAAAGGCTCCAATAGCACTTCATTAGCTCTAACTCGTGCTGAGGGATCCGAATATAATGCACATATACGGGAAATCATAACCTCTCCTATCCCCACTTGTCTCAGAACAGCCATCAAATATTGCCAATCGACCCTGTCGAATGCTTTTTCTGCATCAGTTCCTAAAAATACACAGGGGATTTGATTTTTATTTACCGCATACAGAAGATTTAATACTTTAGTTGTATTGTCCCTAGCTTCTCGGGTAGGCACAAATCCAACCTGATACAAGTGGATCAATGTTGGTATATGCTCTTGGATTCTGGTAGCTATCATCTTCGTATATATTTTTAAATCGGTATTGAGCAAAGAAATCGGTCTGTAACTACCCCAAGCAGTAGGGTCTTTTCCCTCTTTGTATATTAATGCAATAAATGCCGTAAGTGTATCGTGAGGGAGTTTCGTATTACATCCCAATTCATTGAAGAATTTCAGCATAAATTTACTCAGAGACGTTAATAAAGATTTATAATAAGCGATAGTGAAACCATCTGGTCTTGGGGCCGTTCCTATTTTAATATGTCCAATCGCATTTTGCAATTCCCCTGATGCAAAAGGTTCATCTATCAGTTTACTCGTCTCCAAGTTTAATTTAGGCATTTGGGATTCCGTTAAATATTCTTCTATTTGCGTCATAGAAGTGGGATCTTTCTGAAGGTTATATAAACCTGAATAATATCCTTGACACTCCCTCACAAAATCTTTGGGGAAGAAGCATTTTTGTCCTTTTGATGATATTATTTGTGGAATAAAATTCCCCAAGACCTGCTCTCTCAAAGTCCTAGCCAGTACCCTTCTGCGTTTATTAGCCGACTCATAGGAAATTTTACGGCAGATTTGTATTTGTGCTTTTGCTTTATATAGCATTAAATCTGTAATTTTTTTATGCAGAATTATTAGTTCAGTCTCTGATGAAGGTGTTTGGGCATGTTTATGTCTTGCTTCAACTAAATTTAATTCCTTAAACAAGGAGGTCAACTGGTTGCTATTCACCATGAGGAGAGGAACTTCAAGATAAATTACATCTTTTTTATACACCACTACTCTTTCAGCTCAGATAGTGGGACAAAACCATATTTAACATAATTCCCCCTTCATTATACCTGAGAGGGTTCGTGATTGCAATCATTTATCCACGTAATTCTATGGATTAGGAAGGATGAAGGATAAAGAAGGGAGACGAGGGAAAACAAAGAAAAGGGGAGACGGGGAGAGAATCTCCATAGAAGAGGGAAAAAAAAAGCAAAGAGAAGGAAGAGCAGGAAAAAGGAAAAATAAGGAGAGGGAGTCAGTAAGGGGGGTCATCTAGGGGAGGGGGGGGAGAGGCCACCACATCTCCTGGGGTGCAGTTGATATGGTTAAATCCATCTGTTTCTAACAGTTCTGTATGGTAGCCAGGCCCGGCCGGGCCATCGATCTAGGAATAATCTGAAGCCAATTGTGCACCTGCACTGGTTCCGTACCCAAAAAAGTAAAAAAGGTTGGAAGGTCAGCCGGAGAACATAAAGTAAAGGGTGATTGAGCCTTGTGGAAGGTAACCCCAAATGGATATCTCCATCTATAAGTACAGTCTTGGCGTCTAGCTAAGTCTAAAATTGGTCTTAGTATAGCTCGCCTTTGCAGTGTTGCTCTTGAGATATCTGGCAGGATCCTCACTGCCATCCCATCCAGCTCTACATCCCCATGTTCCCATGTTCTATTCAGGATAAGTTCCTATTGTTGGTACCGGTGTACCCTACAGAGAGTATTGCGGGGTCTATCAGGGTCCAAAGATCTTAGCCCGGAGATTCTATGCAGCCTATCTAGCTCCAGGGGCACTGATGTAGTCTCCAGCACTTTGCTGAAAATTGAGATGACTGTTCCTGCTAGGTCCTCTATACCTATAGCCTCCGGGATCCCTCGCAGGCGCAAATTACTGCGACGGCTGCGGTCTTCCAATTCCTCTAAATGGAGCTGTATTTTAGATGTTGCGTCCGCTTGTAGGGCCTGGAGTTTTTCCATGGCTACTACTCTGGTCTCCAATGAGGTCGTCAGAGCTTCCCCCTCTTCCACCCGGCCAGATAAAGATTGCACTTCTGCCCTCACCTCCTGTATGTCCCTATTGTGTGCTTCTTCAATCCGAGTAATCATTGCTTCAATATCATAATAATAAAATAAATCAGCGCAATGGTATATCAAATATTATGTAAAATTATTAGAAGCAGCTGAACACCAAGGGTCAACCTTCAAAAATCCCTCTGTAGAAACATATATAAAAAAGGTGCAGCGCTAAACACACATAAATAAAAAACAGTTGAAAAATTCAAAAAATATGTCCATAAACAGTCCAATGGTGTCTTTCTAAGGTGATGACGGAGGCATACATATGCAGGTGACAACGTGAAAGAAAACCTCCACCACAGATGAAATGGCCGCTCACCTCACTAAGTGGACCCTTTGATCATAAAGGGTCACTAAAGCCTTCCCACCAGGGGTTAAATGATAACGATCCACTGGAGAAATACGTCACACTTGGCAGATATGCCGGATGGATGTCAGTCAGTCCTCACGGAAAAGCTCAATCCCATATCGCCATCAATCATGTGAATGAAAATTTTTAAAAACCATAGTGTTCTCTGCTTATAAACAGTTTATTGAAAAAAAGAGATGGGAATATAAAAAGTTTTTATATTCCCATCTATTTTTTTCAATAAACTGTTTATAAGCAGAGAACAGTATGGTTTTTAAAATTTTTCATTCACATGATTGATGGCGATATGGGATTGAGCTTTTACGTGAGGACTGACTGACATCCATCCGGCATATCTGCCAAGTGTGACGTATTTCTCCAGTGGATCGTTATCATTTAACCCCTGGTGGGAAGGCTTTAGTGACCCTTTATGATCTAAGGGTCCACTTAGTGAGGTGAGCGGCCATTTCATCTGTGGTGGAGGTTTTCTTTCACGTTGTCACCTGCATATGTATGCCTCCGTCATCACCTTAGAAAGACACCATTGGACTGTTTATGGACATATTTTTTGAATTTTTCAACTGTTTTTTAATTATGTGTGTTTAGCGCTGCACCTTTTTTATATATATTTTTTATATATATTGCTTCAATATCGGCTCGTGTAGGGAGGGCTTGTAACAAAGATCTTAAATCGTCCTCCATATAACTTTGACTTTGCATCGCTCCCGCCATTATCCTCCTAGAAACCTCCTCACCCCCTGAGGGGCAGATAATAGGGGTAAAGTCAGTAGAGTCAATAAGTGAGCCTGCAATTAAATCCTCAGAACAAGGAACCTGGGGGATTGCTGTAATACTTCCCGGCTGTATGGTCGACTGCATGGTCTGCAGGTCAGTATCTGCGGGGTTTGCAGAGGAGGTGAGTGGTAATGTTAAAAAATCAATAACTGTCTCACCTGGTCTGGGTCTGCTCTGGGTTTCCACTGGGGCGTCCGATGAACGAGTTTGCGGATCCAAAATAGAAAGATCAGGAACGGACACTGCTGGAGAAAAAGTAGAAGCAGCTCCTTCCACTCCGATCCTATGCAGGGGTCTCGCGAGCGTTCGCCGCTCAGGTGGGAGGGAGGGAGTCGCTGACTCAGCCAGGAGAGGATCGCCGTTGACGCCGAGATCCTTCAGCTCCTCCGCGGAAACACCCGACCACAAGCCCCGCTGGTCTAGGGGACCGAGCACTCCCCCTCAGCTGAGCCTCCCTACGACTACCGTAGTCACCTCCGTTATCCAATGCCGGAACTCCACCGCTGAGGTAAGGATAGAGGGTAGTGATGGCGATGGGTTTACACTTTCCGTGTTGGAACTTTGTGTTTGAGATTGAGATTTTATTTCACTGGGGCTCAGTGCCGGTGGCTGTCTATCCCGAAGGTATCTTCTTATCCCACTCTGGGATGTAGCTGGCATGGCCCCTCTTGTTACTGATCTGGTCCTATGCCTTCTCCGGGTTGTCATACCGTGTGTTGCAGACGCTGGGTTTAGCAATTACTAGCCGTTTACTAGCAGTGGCTTAGCTGGGGGCTGCCTGGGGCTCCACTGATGTTCCTCCCTCACTCGGCCATCTCTGGGCCACACCCCTTCCCCATCCACCCACTTCTAATGATGGGCATACATGCACCATTTATATATGCCGAAGCATGGGGCATCCTCCCGCAAAAAAGTTATGCCGCGTACACACGGTCGGACTTTTCCACGGGCAAGCCTCCTTCGGAATTTCCACCTTATGTACGCGGCATTAGGAGCAAATCGCTCCTCCGCCCCTGCTGCCCCCATGTTTCGGCATATATGCTCTTTTTTTTTGACTGTGGTGGTGAAATCACCTCCTACAGCATTGGAGTCACGGCTTTATGTATCGTGGGAGCAAACGCTGTTGCTGTCAAGATAAATAAATCCGCGCTGCAGCTGAATGGCGAAAACAAAAAAATGGTTAACAATAAAACACAGTAAACAGTAAAGTATTATAAAATTACATACCTGAAATGCAAGCATGATAAAACATAATAAAAAATTGCAGAATAGAATACAGTAAAAAAGAGCAACAATAGAGAGAGAATAGAGAGAGAGAGAGAACAATAAAACGACAACTATTTTTGTTTTTTTAATTTTATATTTTTGTTGTGTTTTTTTTTGTAGGTTTTTTTTTCTATTTTTTGACACTTTTTTTTGTAACTGTAATTTTAACAACTGTAATGGTTCGGGTCTCTTAAAATGCGATGGCATCTTGGGAGACCCTGTGTAAGTGTATCCTAGTCTGTGAAATGCTGTACCCTACGGTAAAACTTCACTAGTGTGTGGTACCGTTCAAAACATTCACCAATGCAAAGACCAGGATTGTCAGGATAGCGTGGACAATAATAACGGTTGTCACGCCTTGATCCGTGCTTGGTACAGACACGACATCTTCTTTGGGGGGCTCGTTGGGTAGGGGTACTCGGGAGGACATAAGGAAAAGGCCTCCTCTCATGCAGCAGGCTTACTGCATTTGGTTGGGAATGATGAGGTGCAGAAGCGCCTGGATACAGGAGGTCTGTGACAATCTCTTCCTGGAATGTAAAGAAGGATAAAGTCCCGCCTGAAGCTCTGTATAGCACATGAGCATTCAGCAAAGCCAATTGAAATAAGTAAACAGACACTTTTTTTGTACCAGCGTCTGCAGGTGCGGGCAACTAAATACGGCGCCAACAACTGGTCGTTGAGGTCCACCCCTCCCATATTTTGGTTATATTCGTTGGCACAGAGGGGTTACTCCACAACACCAGCCACCGTACGAATTTGGACTGTTGTGTCTGCATGAAGGGAGGTAAGAACGAAAACATTCTTATTATCCCTCTACTTCATAGCGAGCAAGTTATTACACTGCAAGCAGGCTCTCTCCCCCAGCCTAAGATAGGAATCTACAAGCCACTGGGGAAAGCCACGGCGATTGGGTCGCACGGTGCCACATGCTTCAATCTGCTGATCAAACAAATGACTAAACAGTGGTATGCTCGTGTAATAATTGTCCACGTACAAGTGGTACCCCTTTCCGAATAAGGGTGACACCAAGTTCCACACTATCTTGCCAGCGCTCCCTATGTAATCTGGGCAGTTCTCCAGCTCTATGTAACTATCTTTTCCTTAATAAACCGTAAAGCTCCATACATAGCCTGTTGCCCTGTCACAGAACTTATAGAGCTTGACCCCGTATCTGGCACGCTTGCTGGAAAAGGTACTGTTTGAAAGACAAGCGGCCAGAAAATGTAATCAGGGACTCATCAACGCAGACAACTTGATTGGGAGTAAACAAGGCTGTAAAACATTGGTTGAAATGGTTTATGAGGGGCCGAATTTTGTAGAGCCGATCGTATTCAGGGTCCCCACGAGGACGACAAAGTTCATTGTTGTTAAAGTGCATGAACCGCAAGATCTGCTCATATCGTTTCCTGGACATGGAGGCAGAGAACACGGGCATCGATTGGGCGGGTGGACCAATAAGTTTGCAACATCGTGAATTTATGTATGCCCATGTTGAGGGAAAGGCCCAAAAAGGTGTTAAATTCGGAAACCGTAATTGGTTTCCAATCTCTGGCAAGGGAAGGCAACTGAGGATTAGCGGCAATGTGTCGACCAGCATATAAATTACTTTGGTCCACAATAGATCTATAGAGATCTTCCATGAAAAACAGCAAAGAAAAATCAAGTGGCTTAAAATCAGCTGTTTCCACCTGAATACCGGGTTGGCCAGTGAATGGGGGAAGTACGGGTTCTGCAGAAGTGGTGGGCACCCAATCAGGATTGGCGAATTCTGCAGGAAGGACACTATGGGCATGACTGGGCCTGCCTTTGTCTTCTTCTTGGTGGCAGCCGGACACTACTTGTGCTTGCCACCTCGCCAGCTTGAACTGCACTTATGGGACTCGCCACATCACCAAGTGTTACTGCAGTGCTGGATGTACGTCCAGGGTGTACTAGGCCGCTGGTGCTTGCCAGTTCACCAGAAGGAATGGCGGCGCTAGTACTTCTCTGCTCCATACGAGGGACCTGCGGTTCTTGCACCTCAACAACAGCAGAAGATCGGGATCGGGTACGCCTGACCTTAGCAGGGACCTCACCTTCGTCGTCAGAGCTATCTGTTATGGAGCCGCTATCGTCTACAGGATCGTATTCTGAGCCTGAATCTGACAGATGAGTGACCTCCTCTACACTATCTGTCATGCTCAGAAACGTGTAGGCCTCTTCACTAGTGTACCTTCGATTTGCCATTTTGGGCTCTAAATTTAGTGGTACACTAGTGAGACTCACAGGTAAAAAAGCTCTTAGGCTGTCAGCGACTGTATCAAAACGCTACCAAAAAAACTGTTAGCGATCGGAGGGATCAGACCTGACACTGCGAAAGCTGCAGTTATGTGTGTTTAGTGTTTTGTAAGTGACAGTGATCGATTGATACTGCACTTGGGGGGGCTGGGCTGGGCTGGGCTGGGCTGGGCTGGGCTGGGCGGAGGGGGAAAACGCAGGTGCTAGCAGGTATCTGGGCTGATCCCGCTAACAATGCATTTTTTGGAACCCTAAACTGCTGGGGACGCTAGTATAGATCTGATCAGATCAGATATTGATCTGTTCAGATACTATACCACTAAGGGAGGTGTATGCTTTGCACGTGGGTGTTAGTGGTAGTGGAACTAACCTGATGCTGCCTGGGGTTACGCAGACCCTATCTGGCCCTAAAACCTAATTGATATCACCCACCGGGTGATCAGGGGGTTAAAACTTTATTGGGTAATAAATGGCAGGTGCCCTGACACTATAAAAAGCAAACTAACTAACCAGCGTCACCCGTAACAGTCATACGGTGATCACTGGTGAAAGGGTTAACTAGGGGCAATCAGGGGGTTAAAACCTTTATTAGGTAATATATGGGGGTACCTGACGCTATATAAAAACCTGACGGGGAACCTAAATAACTAAATATCTAACTGGCTAACCAGCATCACCAGTGACACTTATACAGTGATCGCTGGTGAAAGAGTTAACTCTAGGGGCAATCAGGGGGTTAAATCCTTTATTTAGGTTGTATATGGGGGTACCTAACCTATAAACCTATTTATAAATCTATATAAACGTGGCGATGAACCTAAAAAAATAATTGGCTACCTAGTGGCACCAGCGACACTAATGCAGCGATCAGAAAAACGATCGATTAGTGACACTGGCAAAAGGGGGTGAAAGGATTACCTGGGGGCAATCAAGGGGTTAAACCTTTATTAGGGGGGGTAGGGGGCTACCTTGGACCTAAAGGGGCCTAAAGCTAACTGCCCTGACACTTTTTACAGTCACAAATTACACTAAATGCAGTGATCACTAAATAAATGACCACTGCAATCAGTGACACTGTGACTGGGGGGGCAGGGGGTGATCTGGGGGGTGATCGGGAGTGACTGGGGGGTGAAAAGTGTGCCTATGTGTACCTGGTGTCAGTGTACTGTTGGTGCACTTACTTGGATGTCTTCACTCCTCTGTGTCCTGGTCAGAAAGACCGACACGAGGAGTGTGACATCACTTCCTCCTGCCTGTGTTTACAGTTCACAGGCAGGGGAAGCTTCTCATTCGCCAGGAACGATCGCGAGGGGGTGGCCAAAAAAATCAATGGCCGCCCCCTAATCACGGATCGCTCCTGAAGCAAAACGGACCGTCTCCACCAGTGGGGGGGGGGGGGGGGTCCGATCGGACCTCCACCCGCTGGAAGGCAGGCATGTACAAGTACGTTGATGTGCCTGTACGTGCCATTGTGCCGACGTATATGTACATGAGGCGGTCCTTAAGTGGTTAAAGAATATGTAACTAATCACATGCTTGGTCAGAAATGAATTCTTGCAGACGCTCACCTACTTTGCAATCAAAACATGTAGCCTTGAAATTGTCTATTACTGGTTTGTAATGAGCCTGGGAAGTAGTATAATTGTACTGGTCTGGGGTCTTATCAGAGTTGCTGGATACTGATAATTAAACAGTAATCTGCAAGCACTGATTTCAGACAGACCATGACACAGAACAAGCTGACACAAATATAATTTAGCACTTAACCTTAATGGCAGCTTCCATGGCTTGATTTAGTAACTTCTTAGCTGGCCTAGGGTGAGCTCTGGTGACTGTTGGGCTGGACAGTGGCTGCTGAGTGAACTTTATCTTCCTGCTCTGCCCACCCTCTGACTGTGATCACTCTAATGCCACGTACACACGATCGGATTGTCCGCCAGCAAAAGTCCGATGTAAGCTTTTGGTTGGAAATTCCGACCGTGTGTATGCTCCATCTGACTTTTTCTGGCGGAATTCCCGCCAGCAAAAGATTGAGAGCAGGTTCTCAATTTTTCGGTCGGAAAAACTTCCGAACGGAAATTGCTACGCATGCTCGGAAACAATTCTTTGCATGCTCTGAAGCATTGAACTTCATTTTCTTGGCTCATCGTAGTTTTGTACTTGACGGTCGAAAGTTCAGAGAACTTTTGTGTGACTGTGTGTATGCAAGCCAAGCTTGAGCGGATGTTTTTTCCGACAGAAAATCAGATCGTGTGTACACGGCAGGACAGCAGCCAAACCTGGGAGGATCATCCTTCTCCTGTCTGGTACAGCTGCAGCTAAAGAGAAGGAGGCAAGTACAGCCTCAGTTCAGTGTGTGGCCTGTATCAGAGGTCAGAGCATGGGGTAGTGTTACAGCTGGGCAAGTTGCTGAAGAGCTTCTCCTGAGTGTTATGAGCATAGTGCAGCTTGCAATCTGGCGCCCCCTCTCAGTGCCTGCAAGGACTGTCACGGACACCAGTGTCTGTGTGCAGACACCTTGCTGATTTCAGGGGGGACACTTGACCCCCCTTGCCCCTACCTGGGGACACCAATGCAGGGGCCCCAGGTGCACATAGGGCCCCAGCAGGGCCATCAGATCTAGGGGGAAGCGATCAGCCAGGAAACTGTCAGCCGGAGGACACAGAAGAGGCAGAGCGGCAGGACCGGACTGCCCTGGCGCCGCTTTGAGCCGTGCAGAGGCTGCAGCACTGCCCCTCCCTCTCTCTCTCTCTCTCCTCTTCCTCTTGTGTATCACACACACAAGGGGCATGTCCCACTGTATGTCACAGAGCTGGGTCTGTGTTCAGGGGCGCGGTGTGATAGTAGATTGAATCAGTGTTCCGCCTATGAACCGAGTGGGTCTAGGGGGCGCGACCTTGTTACACTGCGCCGCTGAACACAGACCCAGCTCTGTGACACACAGCGGGACATGCCCGCTGTGTGTGTGATCCATCATCCAGGTGAGTCTGTATTGATGATGGGGCACAGTAAAGCTGCATTTCATGGGGAACAGTGAGGCTGCATTGAGGGTGCACAGTAAAGCTGCATTGATGGGGCACAGTGAGGCTGCATTGATGGGGTAAAGTGAGGCTGCATTTGATGGGGCACAGTAAAGCTTCATTTGATGGGGCACAGTAAAGCTGCATTTGATGGGGCACAGTGAGGCTGAATTGATGGGGCACAGTGAGGCTGCATTGATGGGGCACAGTAAAGCTACATTGATGGGGCATAGTGAGCCTGCATTCACAGGCACAGTGGGGCTGCTTTCACGGCACAGTGAGGCTGCGTTCATGGGCACAGTGAGGCTGCGCTCACGGGCACAGTGAGGCTGCATACACGGGCAGTGAGGCTGCGTTCATGGGCAGTGAGGCTGCGTTTTATGTGTATAGTGAGGCTGAGTTCACGGGCACAGTGAGGCTGCATTCACGGGCATTGAGGCTGCGCTCAGGGACACGGTGAGGCTGCATTCACGGGGCCCATAGAGGCTGCATTCACGGGCACATGGAGGCTGCGTTCATGGGCACAGTGAGGCTGCATTAAGGGGCATAGTGAGGCTGCATTCATGGGCACAGTTAAGCTGCATTTAATGGGCACAGTGAGGCTGCATTGCTGGGCATAGTGAGGTTGCATTGATGGGCACAGTGAGGCTAAACTGATGGGCACAGTGAGGCTGCATTGATGGGCACAGTGAGAGTGCATTGATGGACATAGTGAGGCTGCATTCATGGGCACCATGAATCTGCATTTGATGGGCACAGTGAGGTTGCACTGATGGGTACTGATATGCTTTATGTTAATATTGTTAAAGTTGTTGTTAATATTTATTTTTTGCTTAATATATTAATGTCACATTGGCCGTTACTCAATGAGGACCCCATTTTGGGAAAATATCTTAGAGATCAACCAGAAATCGTCTTTAGACGGGCAAATTCTTTAAGGAATAAACTGGTAGATAGTCACTACACATCCCCTCACAATGAACAATCTAATTTACCTTCTGGCACATCCCCCTGCGGGGGCTGCACTTTTTGCCCTTGGGTGGTTTCCTCGAAATCTTTTACTCTCCCCAATGGGGAGAGGTTCAGTCCCAGATTTTCAGCTACGTGCCACACACAGGGACTCATATATTTGATGACATGCCAGTGTGGAGTATTCTACGTTGGGAAAACAGCCAGACAGCTAAGGCAAAGGATCAATGATCATGTATATTATTCCGGCAACGGTAAGATGCTGACACCCATTAGTCGCCACCTTGACCTGTATCACCGTTTTGATACTTCATGTATATCCTTTGCTGTCTTGGCTGTCATTCCAAAAAATCCTAGAGGGGGGGAATGGGATAAAATTATTCTTCAAAAAGAAACTTTTTGGATAGAAAGACTTAATGCAGTCAGGCCACCAGGCCTGAATGAAAGTCAATCCTACAAATGTTTTCTATAGCATAACATTTGACTATACATGATGCATGTTGATGCGTTTTGGCCAGCTAACTAGTTGGCTGACTACTCGCTTAGCTTGAACATTATTCTCTGCTCCCCCTCCCAACAGTTACCTGGATCCTTTACCCACTATGTTAGTGGACTATCCTTTGAAAGATTTCATTGGTAGAAACATCGAATAGGAATTATATTCCCCTGGTATTCATCTAGAAAAATGTGTCCATTATTGCCGAAAGTATGCTACTATTGGCGGCTATTTACTTTATGGGCTAGATAATAATAAAATACTATACGTATTTATCCACGATCTCTCTGCTCAGATATAAATATCTAAATATATACATAATGTAATAAACTGAACATTATGATTTGCTGTCTAGAATCCCAATATGGGTAACTATCGAATAATATGTTTTTGTTTATAATTTCTTTTTTAACTTTAATATCTTGCTGTTTGCTGTGGATTTTCATGTGCATGATTTCCATTAATTTGGAAAGCTGGACATGCCATTTAATAACTGCGAGATAATATGTTTGTTATGTAATAACACATTCTCTGGAGTGCTGAACTGATGCTCAACTACATTGACCTGCGTTCATTTGGAGATATAGGGACTGATGTGCGGGGTGTGTGGGGGGTATTGGTATGCAGAATTCAGTGTGGGGACATTTAGTTGCTGGGTATGGCCACACAGCAACTATATCCAGATGTGCGGCGATTGACGGGGACTCATGCCGCAGTTTTGGGTCCGTTTCCCTGTCTCTGCTCCTGCTCTGTATGTGTTCCCAGGCGCTGCCATTATGGCGTCCTGTGTTGGACACATGCGCAGTAGCCATTGGCCTGAGAAGGAGAGGAAGGGGCCGGCCTTGGGACACGCCCCTCCCCTCCCTCGGAACCGCCTATTTAGGCACCAAACACCCTGCCATCAATGCTGTAGGATTGAGTGTTGTACAGCACTTACAACAACAAACACTGCAAGGCGCGTCTCTCTCTCTCTCTCTCTCTCTCTCTCTCTCTCTCTCTCTCTCTCTCTCTCTCTCTCTCTCTCTCTCTCTCTCTCTCTGGATACAGGTAGGATATCTTGCGTCCCCCCTTCCTCCTAAACTCTATTATATCCAGCACATTGGTGCTTTAGATACTGCAACCTATATGCTATTTGATATTCACATTTATACTCTATATGAGATACTTAATCTTTTGTATCTCTACAGGATAATGTGCAGCTATCTATGGGGCAGTGTTTTGCTTCTTTGGCTTTGAAGGACTCCATGTTAATTGAAGGGCTGATCCCCCTCTTTGAACCTTGCAACATATCCACCTGACTAGAGATTTTTCTATTACAATTGAGGCTCCTGTGATTTAACTCTTTGATTCCCTACTGGCATGTTTATTTAACATTTTATCTACTTTTTACTGGCCAAATAATAATTTTACGGAAAGACATTTATAACTATATTTAATATGATCTTGCAAGAATATCTTCTCATGCCCCTATTGTTGGTGTTATCTACGTTAATGCTTAGTATAGCCCTATATGAACTTTCGTTTTAGAAACCGGCTTAAATATAGACATTGCATTATATACAGTACATAGATCAACCAAATAACCCCACTATATAGTGGCATCTGTGCCATAATGTATATGTGTGTTGCATGTACACATATTTATATATTTGTCTACATATACTGCCTAGACAGTTTCTATCCTTTAGCTTTGTTCCCCACTGCTTATCGGGCCTGCTATGCGCCTTTTTCTCCGCACGCCGCTCCCCCCTCCCCGCAGTGTTCACGGTTCTGCTTGGGCATGAGTCCAGACACTCCATATTATAATAAAATAATACTGTTTCTCTCTTTTCTTTTCATATGTAAAAATGTGCTAGTTAGTATATGTTATAAAACAGAAAAAAGGGGTATTGGCGCTGTTCTAAAGTAGAAATAAGAAGGGGTATAAATCAGTGGCGTCACTAGGGTTGGTGTCCCCTGGTGCGGTAAAATATGGTGTCACCCCACCCCCCCCCCCCCGTCACTGAGCAATCCGGGGCACTGAGCAGGCTAGCGCATCAGCACAGCTCTCCCCCCGAGCCTGCCATAGTGCTCTGTCCTGCCACTGCGGAGTGACAGCAGGAGTAGGACAGAGCAGTAGACACTGAGCAGGCTAGTGCATCAGGCTCTCTTCTGCCTAGCCTGCCACAGTGCTCTGCAGGGTGCTGGGTAGGCTAGTTTTGGGACGGCAGCATCATGGTGCGCACGCCAAACCAGCCCCTGTAAATGTCGTGGTTTATGCCAGTGCGCCAATCCATGCACTGTCACGGATGGGGGTGACATCATCACAGTCGGATATCACTTCCTTCTTAATGGTGTCACCCAGGCCTGGACTGGGACAAAAAATAGACTCAAGCATATTAGACTGAGCCCCAAGTCTAAATACCCCCCAATGTAACAGTGTAATCCCCTCCCAGTTTAATCCCCCTGATGTAACCCCCCCTGTGTAGTACCCCCGTGTTATCCCCCTAAGGTACCCCTGTGTAATCCCCCTAAGGTACCCCCCGTGTAATCCCCCTAAGGTAACCACCCCCGTGTAATCCCCCTAAGGTAACCACCCCCGTGTAATCCCCCTAATGTAACCACCCCTGTGTAATCCCCCCAAGGTACCCCCGTGTAATCCCCCTAATGTAACCACCCCCTGTGTAATCCCCCTAATGTACCCCCCCTGTGTAATCCCCATAATGTACCCCCTGTGTAATCCCCACTAATGTACCCCCTGTCACTGTGTAATCCCCCTAATGTACCCCCTGTGTAATCCCCATAAAGTACCCCCTGTCACTGTGTAATCCCCATAATGTACCCACTGTGTAATCCCCATAATGTACCCCCTGTGTAATCCCCACAATGTACCCCCTGTCACTGTGTAATCCCCCTAATGTATCCCCTGTGTAATCCCCCTAAAGTACCCCCTGTCACTGTGTAATCCCCCATAATGTACCCCCTGTATAATCCCACATAATGTACCCCCTGTGTAATCTCCATAATGTACCCCCTGTGTAATCTCCATAATGTACCCCCTGTGTAATCCCCATAATGTACCCCCTGTGTAATCTCCATAATGTACCCCCCTAATGTACCCCCTGTGTAATCCCCATAATGTACCCCCGTGTAATCTCCATACCCCCCTAATGTACCCCTGTGTAACCTCCATACCCCCCTAATGTAGCCCCTGTGTAATCCCCCATAATGTACCCCCTGTATAATCCCCCATAATGTAGCCCCCTGTGTAATCCCCATAATGTACCCCCTGTGTAATCCCCATAATGTACCCCCTGTGTAATCTCCATAATGTACCCCCTGTGTAATCTCCATAATGTACCCCCTGTGTAATCCCCATAATGTACCCCCTGTGTAATCTCCATAATGTACCCCCCTAATGTACCCCCTGTGTAATCTCCATAATGTACCCCCCTAATGTACCCCCTGTGTAATCTCCATAATGTACACCCCTAATGTACCCCCTGTGTAATCTCCATAATGTACACCCCCCCCCCCCCCCTGTGTATATCTGCCCATAGTGACATTGCATACATCTCTCCCCCCTACATTTACAGACCTCAGATCAGCGTGGCTCTGTCCACATGGATGTCCATTGCCGGTGCGTCTCAATCCAGTGCCATGCCGGGTGTCACCCCTCTGTCGGGTGACACCCGGGTGCGGCCCGCACCCCCCTTGCAAAGCCGCTGGTATAAATTATAAAATGTTGAAGCGAAAGGTGTTTAGAATATTTGAAATCACAAGCCAGAGATAAAGTGCAAATGCAGAGGGTGAACCAGTGGAGTAAGTTGGCACTTATATCACAATATAAATCACAAAATGTTGAAAGGGTCCAAGATAATGTGTTCAGCTAGCACAAAAAAGTGATTGATAAATATTGAAGAGTGAAAAACTATTGGAAAAAGTGCACGTGCATCAATAAATAAGTAAATACTGTAAAAATAATAAAATTATTGTCTGATTACTAAAGACGAGAAAATATATATCATAAGCTTAAATGGATAATGCACAAACAATCTATATATGCATAATGTATATTAAAAAGCCACAGAGAAAATAATAAAGTATTATTATGTAAAATAAATGTCCAATAGAATGTAAAATAAATGTCCAATATAATCAAGCAGTGATATCACCCACTCATATGGGTGTATCCGGAAACAGGTCAGTATCAAAACTGAGAATTATATATATAAAAAATGAATTATTAATTCTATTGCAAAAATCACTAGTTAATAAATTAGAAAAATGGAAGTCCTCCGTGCACCAGGCAAGGGAATGTTGCAGGAACAAGTAAATAAATAAATAAATGCGGTCTACACAGATTCAGTATAGTGAAAACCAAGGTAGTGAATATTCATTCTTGACGTGAGATGAAAACAGCTGTGGTGATCCAGTGCTCCCCTCTTTCCGACACTGCCCCTAATGTGATTGCACTCACCGGAGCGCCCAACCCCTGCAGGGGTAATGAGCGTAAAAGTAGTGGTCCACGTAGGCCTCTCTCGTCTAGGCCGGGGGTGTCCTCTTTCTCCAGGGGGTTGCTGTCAGCTGGATCCTTATTCCTCTGTCATCACTGTGTTCTCAGCAGATTTGAATCAAGTGTATGGGGAAGGGATAAACTCATAGGGTAACTCCGTTTGGTAAAAATCGGTAATTTTAATGTAAAAAAATTTAAAGAGAATATTAAGGAAAATGGACCGCACCTCATTATTGAGGCCAAAGGAGAGGCACCCTAATCAACAGCAAACGAATGTGGCCTTTATCACGGGGTACAGCAACCAATTTAAATCAATTGAACCCATAGTGAGGAAATACTGGCCTATTTTGAAATCTGATAGGACACTGGTGAAACTTCTGGATAAGAAGCCAAGATTCATTTATAGAAAGGCCCCCACACTCAGGAATCACCTGGTAAAGAATGTTATAGACCCTCCCAGACCTGTAAAATTGTTCTCCGAACTTAAGGGCTTCTATAAGTGTCAGAGGTGTCTTGCATGCCGAGTCAGCAAGAAACAACCTAGGAGGAGAACTACCTTCAGATCCAGGATGGGGAAGGAATTCACCATTAGAGAGCTGGTCACATGTAATATTACACATGTCACTTACGTTATCGAGTGCCCCTGTCGACTGCAATATGTGGGCAGGACCACAAGGCCCCTATGTGTCCGGATCAGGGAACATATAAATAACATTAGAAAGGGTTTCCCCAAACATAATCTCCCCAGACACTTTGATGAATACCACCATAGAGACCCTACAGGTCTCATTTTTTACGGTATAGACACTATCAATGACCACTGGCGAGGAGGAAACAAAAAGATCCAAATCTCACAAAACGAAACTAAATGGATATACCTTTTAGAATCTCTGGTGCCCAAAGGGTTAAATATGGATATAGATTTAAATTGTTTTTTATCCAATTTCTAACCTTCTTTTTCCATGTTTTAGCCTTACTTTCTTACCACCTTAGGGTCTTAGTCATTATGGCTCTGGGAGTGTGCCACACATTTTTATCTTCCATTCTTCTTAAAACTAATAGGGTTTTTTACATATATCATTCTTATAATTAATAGGTTTTTATATATACCATTCTTATAAATATATCATTATATATATTTTACTTTTTCTATATTTTAAACATGGTTATACCCACTTATCCTTTATACTTCCTTTGACTCACCTCTCTATATTGCCTTCTAGCTATATGACGTTTGTCCCTATATATAGCTATTCTTAAATACCCTTTTTTATCACGAGTACTAATACTCATATCCTCCTGTATTTAGGCATCTGTGCACAATATATATTGTATGTTCACGTGTACCTACACTCACTGAGAAAACTTCTAGTGCCTCTGCACGTCAGATGCATATGGCTTTTTTATCTCACTATCCTACCTTTTATTATGTCCCTCCTTTCTATTTTCTCACGTGCATATATTACTGGCATAATCTAATCCAGCATCTAGTCTCTTGACTCTTCACAGGATGCACCTTTTTATTGCACCTAATGTCTCCCATCTCTGGGAAAATTTCATGTCCAGTTCATGTTTCTATTGTGTTTTTACCAATATGCTTACATATAGTTGCCGCGCCATGTCATTCTAAATCATAGCCAGTAGAGGGGAGGGTAGTGTATAGGACCATCCTTAGCCCCTGGTACGGATAGTATTGCTTCACTCATAGTGGGCGTCCTTCCCTTGTTTTTCCTCCTCTTCCCCCTGATTGGTTGGCGCGGCTACACCCTTCTTGTATTTAAGACGTATGGTGTACCAAGATGGCCGAGCCCCAGACGACATCCTATGACGAAACGCGTAAGGCGGGACTACCTCGGTACGCAATACGTCACGTCCGGCGCAGCCGTCTCTTCCGGTTTTGTAATCACTGGGGCCGTGGAACACACGCCGCTTTCCCGGAACAGCGGCTTTCTACACGCCGGTTCTTGCTGCATGGGCTTGTTAGCCCCTTTTACTTTGTTTTATACCACTTGATGGTAACTTGTTATAGAATTTTTTTACATTAAAATTACCGATTTTTACCAAACGGAGTTACCCTATGAGTTTATCCCTTCCCCATACACTTGATTCAAATCTGCTGAGAACAACGTGATGACAGAGGAATAAGGATCCAGCTGACAGCAACCCCCTGGAGAAAGAGGACACCCCCAGCCTAGACGAGAGAGGCCTACGTGGACCACTACTTTTACGCTCATTACCCCTGCAGGGGTTGGGCGCTGCGGTGAGTGCAATCACATTAGGGGCAGTGTTGGAAAGAGGGGAGCACTGGATCACCACAGCTGTTTTCATCTCACGTCAAGAATGAATATTCACTGCCTTGGTTTTCACTATACTGAATCTGTGTAGACCGCATTTATTTATTTATTTATTTACTTGTTCCTGCAACATTCCCTTGCCTGGTGCACGGAGGACTTCCATTTTTCTAATTTATTAACTAGTGATTTTTGCAATAGAATTAATAATTAATAAATAATTTTTTTTATATATATAATTCTCAGTTTTGATACTGACCTATTTCCTGATACACCCATATGAGTGGGTGATATCACTGCTTGATTATATTGGACATTTATTTTACATTCTATTGGACATTTATTTTACATAATAATACTTTATTATTTTCTCTGTGGCTTTTTAATATACATTATGCATATATAGATTGTTTGTGCATTATCCATTTAAGCTTATGATATATATTTTCTCGTCTTTAGTAATCAGACAATAATTGTATTATTTTTACAGTATTTACTTATTTATTGATGCACGTGCACTTTTTCCAATAGTTTTTCACTCTTCAATATTTATCAATCACTTTTTTGTGCTAGCTGAACACATTATCTTGGACCCTTTCAACATTTTGTGATTTATATTGTGATATAAGTGCCAACTTACTCCACTGGTTCACCCTCTGCATTTGCACTTTATCTCTGGCTTGTGATTTCAAATATTCTAGACACCTTTCGCTTCAACATTTTATAATTTATACCCCTTCTTATTTCTACTTTAGAACAGCGCCAATACCCCTTTTTTCTGTTTTATATTCTCTTGCTGCACCTAGGTGTAGTTTTTAAGGGGGCAGCAGTTCCACTTCCTAAGCGCGGATACTACTATTATTTCTATTAGTTAGTACCGTGTTTCCCCGAAAGTAAGACGTATGTCTTACTATCGGGGAAACACGGGGGATTTGCCTGCAGAGACCAGAGCCGCCGCCAGAGCCGAATGAGATGAATGCAGAGTAGCGCAGGAAGCGCCTACTGTCATACGTTGTCTCTCATGTCACTCAGCGCTGCTCGCTCCCCGGCGGCCCCTCCTCTCTTCTCGTCAATCCCCATTGGCTTGAGACATCATCTGGGATAGACGAGAAGAGAGGAGGGGCCGCCAGGGAGCGAGCAGCGTGACATGAGAGAAAACATATGACAGATAGACGCTTCCTGCGCTACTCTGCATGCTCGCAAGTAAGATCCCCAGATGTGCCCTGTAATGTGCCCCATGCCCTGATGCCCTAATGTGCCCCATGCCCTGATGCCCTAATGTGCCCCATGCCCCATAATGTGCCCAGATGTGCTATGTGCCCCCTAATGTGCCCAGATGTGCTGTGTCCCCCATAATGTGCCCTGATGTGCTATGTGCCCCATAATGTGCCATAATGTGCCCTGATCTGCTATGTGCCCCATGATGTGCCCTGATGTGCCCTGATGTGCTATCTGCCCCATAATGTGCTATGTGCCCCATAATTCGACAATTTTTTCCCAATATAAGACATACCCCGAAAGTAAGACATAGTGGGGCTTTTAGGGATAAAAAGAAAGTAAGACACTGTCTTACTTTCGGGGAAACACGGTATATGTTGTTAAATTTGTAAAAACTTATTGTGATATGTATTACCATAGAATCAATCGCTCCTGAGGAAGCGCTAACTTTAAAAGAACGGAACATGTCGAGCTAAATCCTTTGACGAGAAAAAACGGACCTCCGCATCAGCATCACCCCAGATCTAAAGGACCTAGTTCTATTTTCTATATACACTATTTATGCCAGTGATCAGTTTAGAATATCTGGTTTTGTATACTTTTTACATGTGTCTACTTATGATATTATCAAGATCAATACATCTCACTGTTTGGGTGTTGTTTTGCTGATAAGAAGGTCTGATGTTGTTTACTACGTTACTAAATATATTTTGAGCATATGTAATCGCTGATTTATCGCGATTCGATATATATACATATATTTTTAATAAAATACCCTTTTTTTATATTTTGTAGTATATGTATTTTTTTGCCTATAAAGTCCACTTTCTTTAGTTAGTCTCCACTTACGATATGGGTTTAATGATGTACCTTTCGCTGCAGACCCTTGTACAGCCATCAGGATTGAAGGCAGATGGCTCAGCCAGTTCTTTCCTGATTGCAGTACCATCTTCTTAAGCCTTTCTTTCAGTGTTCGATTCATTCTCTCAACCATCCCCGCAGACTGTGGATGGTATGGTACATGGAATCTCTGTTCTACTCCTAGCAGCTCACAAATATATATATTTTTTTTTAAAGATATTTTTGTTGAATTTTTTATACCAACATACAAACCATAAACACAACACAAAAAAAAAACACCAAGAAGAAGCACAGTGTTGCAGACATATACAATAACTCATTTCAGCCGACAATAGGTTGATATAGTAAGGCAATTGGTGAAACAATTAGTCAAGTATTAATGAACCTTATCTCAGTGCTCTTCCCCCCCCCCCCTTTCCTTCCCATGTTTCCATGAAGGAGCAATAGTGCAGGCATGCTAAAAGTAATACATTATGCTTTGACCTGGCACGGTCTATAAGAGATCATATGGTAGATACATTATTGGAAGAGGGTCAGTGGGCTGCTCAGCCATCTGTCCCAAATTTTGTGGAATGTTTTTTTATGTTTCCGAAGCTCAAAGGTAAGTTTGTACAGTGGTATAGCGTCATTAATTAGTTTTAACCACAGGTTTTTCATTGAGGATTGTGTACCCTTCCATGTCAACAGGATAGTTTTTCTAGCGTAGAAATAGAGGATACGTAGTAACCTTTTTGCATGTGAAGATAATTGTAGTTCACCAAAAATTCCCAAGAGGCCATTTTTGGGATGTACAATATTGGGCAGGCCCAAGGCTAAGGAAATAAAAGAACCCACTTCCCTCCAGAAGTCGTTTACCATTGGGCATGTCCAGAAACAGTGAAGAAAATCAGCTACCTCTCCGCAGCCCCGGAAGCAGCTAGCTGTGGGCATCAGTCCCATCTTACGCAACCTAGTCGGGGCGAGATGAGACTGATGAAAGATCTTAATTTGTATGATACGGTCCCTTGATGCTATGACCAAGGTCTTATATGTCTCACAAAATTCTGTCCAATCGTCTTCTGTCAGAGAGATGTCCATGGAAGTCCATTTGTCCTGTGCCTTACAGAATCTGGGGTTGGAGTCTGTCATCAGAGTGGCGTAGTAAGTGGAGACTAGTTTAGTAGAATCCGGATGTCTCAGCAGTTGTTCTAATGGGGATAAGTCAGTGGGGTCATCCAGGGACCCAAACTGTGTACGAATAGCGTGTCTGAGCTGGTAATAGTAGAACAAATAGGAGCTAGGAAGGTCAAAGTCAAGTCTCAGTTGGTTAAAGGATTTAAAGCCTTGTGCGTCGTATAAGTGACAGAGGTATTTCACCCCCTTGGAGTACCAACGGTTAGGGTCAGGCAAGGAATATAGTTCCTGCAGCGTGGGGTTAAACCATAAGGGATTGTTTGGAGATGTCGACCATAATTTGCGTGTAATTCTTTTTGTAACGTGTTGGAAAACTGAGAGAGAGACGGACAGAACCAAAGTGCCTGGTCTAGAAGGAACCTTGCCTCTATAAACTATGTAATGGGGTGTTTTCATGGAAGATGCAATGGCTCCCTCTGTGGTAGTGCAGGCGTTAGCGGCTCACAAATATTTTTCATGACCCTGCCGGTAAAGTGAGTCCCCCTATCTGATTCCAGGACTTTGGGTAATCCCCATCTTGAAAATACTTCGGTCCACAAAGCTCTAGCTGTGGCAGTAGCAGAGTCTTTTCTCAGGGGTAGAGCCTCCACCCACTTTGAAAAGACATCCACAACTACCAGCAGATATCTGTATCCTCCAGCGGCACTTTGTAATGGACCAACAAAGTCAATCTGTAGGTTTTCCCAGGGTCCATTAGCTACCGGTACCCTTGCTAATACTGGTTTCTGTCCCTTTGGCCTAGGGTTCATTTGTGCACAGATCAAACATTCCTGCACTACCTGTCCGATTGTGTTACCCATTGTCTCCCACCAGTATCTAGCTTGCACAAATTTCAAGGTACCCTGAACACCCATGTGGCTAAATCCTTTTGGTGCTGGGAGGGTACTACAAACATAAGATTGTCTTGTAATACATAATTTTGGGGCGCATCTGCCGCTTTTATTCTAAGCTGCTTTTTGATTGAGCTCAAGGCCTCATCCTTATTTTGTTCATCTGCTAAACAAGGGGTAGGCGTCCTTAGCACTGGCAAGAGTTCATGAGAACCTGCTTTCACCTCCTGTTCCTCAAAATTATGTTCCTCCCAGGCCTGCCTCCCTTCAGCATCATAGGGTGTCCACTTGACTACTATCAGGGCCACCTCCTTTGCCAGATCATCTGCCTTGTTGTTGCCCACGGTAACCTCCTCTCCACCTCTTTGGTGAGCTTTCACCTTAAGGATAGCCACTCTCTGAGGCTCCACACTCACTCTTTCCCATATATCTCTTAGCACCGCGCTATGTACCAAGCCTTTCCCGGAGGCATCACTGAAGCCCCTTGACTGCCATAAAGGCATGTATTCGGTCAAAGATCTTGTTACATAGGCGCTGTCAGAGAATATGGTTATGGGACCTGAACTGAAATGTGTGATGGCCTCTCTTACTGCCTCCAGTTCAGCTCTTTGGGCAGAACAGCTTCGAGGGCATTTGGTCATGATTTTCTCATTGGTCTGGGGGCACCACAGGGCATACCCTGTGTGAAAACTTCCTCCATCCCAATACCTTGATACTTCCACCCAGATATTAAGGTCTTCATTACCTGTTGCTAACCTGAACACCTCCTGTGTTCTGGTCCGATGAACCTCCCCACAGTCATGATGGCCCCCCTTATACTGGAGAGTGTAGGTGGCATTGTGGGTCACGGTAAGGTTTCTGGGTGTTAAATCCACTAGCCATCTGGCTACCCTTTGGGAGGATACTCCACTGAGGGTATGTTCCAAAAGCATTTTAATCAGATAATGGGGTATCTGCAAAATGATTTTGTCAAATCCCACAACATGCTCTGTGGCAAGAACCACCCAGTGCACTGCCAAAATGTTTCTGACACATTCATTGAAATCCTTCTTTACCGGGCTTAGTACCCTGGACCAGTATCCAACAGGTACCCATTTGCCATGCCTCTCCTGCAGCAACACTGCTGTTATTGCTACTGCAGAGGCATACACTTGTAGTGCAAAGGGCAAATCGGCATTCGGATTGCTCAAGGCCGAGGCCTGCATCAGACTCACCTTTAGCTTGGTGAAAGCTTGCTCATGCTCTCCCAACCAGTCTAAAGGGTCTGTTTTCTTCTTGGCTCCTTTGAGAAAATCATACAGGGGTCTTGTCTTTCCCGCAAAGCCTTTAATAAAGTCCCTGCAGAAACCGAATATCCCCAAGAATTGTCTCAGCGCAGTCTTAGTGCTTGTTCTTGGTAATTTCCTGATAGTTTCACATTTGTTTGGGTCTGGAGTCCTTACCCCCTGTGAAACTATCACACCCAAGAAACATACTGAATCCTTCATCAATTGTGCCTTTTTGGGGTATAATTTCAGATCTGCATTCTCAATTAGTGCCTTCGGCCTATAAGCTCGATTGACCCACTGCCGTATGGCAGGTGGGTCCACCTTGTCTGGTAAGAAGTATTTATCTACACCTTTCCATTAGAAGAATGTCTGTCCTGTTTTGAATGTGCCACACAGCCAGTTCCTTGACTGCATTGCCATATCATCTGTCACTGAGGATTTACTACCAGTCATCTGATTGGACATATGTTTTATGAAGTTTACAAACACTTCTATTTTTTGTGTCTGGACACATTCATGTTATTGTTTTAACACATTTTTTCTTGTTTCACTCTCAACGAGGCATTTGATTATTGTAAAATTCATATTTTGTGTTACAGTACTTGAATTCACGATTTTTTACCATATCATATACTTGTGGCCCACCATACATATGGTGTTCCATTAGTATATCAAGCGCTGTTTATTATATTTGTGCGATGGCCCCCTACTGACCCTTGGATACGTGGTCTGCCGCCTTTGTCCCTCTCCAGATGACATACTAGGGACAACACCGGGGCCTGACATCCCTATTGTTTAAAATAAGGATTGGTTGAGGGTGGGATTTTATATCCATCCTGGTTTTCTTTAAATCCTTTTCCTATGCTCTGTATCTCCCTCAAAAAAGGACCATATATTGTAGCATTAGGTGCCTTGCTCGGCTCCGTTGCCACCTTATCTGATCCAGGTTTTTGCTGTTCTTTCTTATACCAAGGCTTCTTCTCACCCGTGCTCCTCCTAGGCAATTTACAGTCCTTCATTAAATGGCCTGTATTTCCACGTCTGTAACACCTGCCTGCAAATCTCACTCTACTTTCGCTTTTAACTATCTCTGAAATTCTTTTGTGGGGCCTATTGTCTTGATCTGTCTCCCGAACCCAGTCCCTTAATATGTTTATAAAGGTCTGGCATAAGGTGGCATTCCTCAGTGCAATTCTGGTATGGTAATCAATACATGGGCACTTATTAGCCATAGAACACAGAAAACTACTGTCATAAGGAGATATATCTAGACAATTGTATGTGGCTTTATAAATGGAGAAGTAGTCACTGCAAAGAGTATTGGATCTATTCCCCTCTTAAATTTGTATACTCTAGCACATCTGAACCCCTAGTATCTCTTCCTCCCATTATGCGCTGCATTTCCATCATTCTATCTGCAGAGTTTCCCCAGTTTGAGTTTAACTCGGGAGATAGACCTCTATGACTCCCGACTGGTGGTTGCAGTTTTTCACTCAGTTGCAATGGAAGCCATGTGTGGAGGAGTGCGCATGCGTCCCTATTGTTTAAAATGTACTGTGTCACCACAGCTTCCAGCCTGTTCGAGAGACTAATGGGTGAAGCACTTGTGTCAAATTGCCCCAAAATCTGGCACAGATTTGTGCGATCTTGTATGGAGAGTGTTGTGGATTGGGTGCTACCCTCCCTTTTTATAATTCCTAATCCTTGCCCAGTCCTTTCTGACACAGGAGTAAAGAGAGAAGAACTCTGATTTGGGGATTCTTCAGGATTGTCAGCCGAATATACTTGCTGCTGTTCCATCAGCATCCTGTCTCCATGCTCCTGTGTCACAAAGGGATGTGTATCCTTGTTAGCACAACAATGACTGTGCACTTTATCCATTGCCTGTGCTTTTAAAGATAGAATGGCATGATCTTTTTGGGCTAGCTGAGTTTTACATTCTTGTAACTCTCTCTTAGGTATTTCTATTGCAGTTTCATTCCCAGCCTCTCTCTGTCCTAAAGATGCGATACATTGTTCTCTCAACATACATGTTTCCTCCAACTCATCCAACCTCTGCTCCAATGAACCAGTCTCAGTCACCAGTTGTTCAATCTCATCCCTCAGTTCATCACACTCACAAACATTTGTATCTGCATTCACAGCTATAGCTGAAATACCTTTACTCACATCTTTTGTCTTTCCTATTAATTCCATTCTATCTTTATACCACTCTAATTCTTTTTTTTCAGCGACATCTTTCATCTTCAACAACATGCATACAACATTTGCCATTCTCTCTTTCCTGCCTTTTTTTGAAGACTTTTTATATTTTGCCTCATTATGAATATTACATTGTTTCAAAAGGTCATTGAATTGGTGTGTTAAAGCATTGTCTGGCATAGTATCGAACTTAACACAGGCATGTTTTTAATAAAATCTTCAATGACTTCCATTGATATGCTAACTAGTCTACTAGGGATGGGCCCGGTGCTCGATGCGAACCCACGTTCGCATCGAGCACCGGGCGTTCGCTCGCTCGGCGAGCCCAGAACTATTTTGGCCGCTCGCATCACGTTCGTGTGATGCGAGCGGCCCCGCAATGCATTGCGGCCGGCACAGTGCATTGCTGGCTGATGATTGGCCAAGCATGCACTGTGACCCCGCATGCTTGGCCAATCACAGCCCCGGAAACTCGAAGAGCCATAATTGGCTACAGGCAGGACGCCTGTAGCCAATTACAGCTCAGGGGCTTTAGTACACGCCCCCCCCTATAAAAGGCCGCCACGCCGTCTGCGCCAGTCACATGCTGTTCCGGCGTAGATAGAGCAGGATAGATCTGTGACACTCTGCTGGATTTAGTTAGTTAGAGAGATTTACTTAGAGAGATTGAGTTAGATAGATTCATTTACAAAGATTGATTTAGAAAGAGGGGCTTGTAGTGTGTTCGTGGCAGGCAGGCAGAGCTCCTATATTTTGTTCCCAGAAGCACCTATAGGACTTGTAGTGTGTTCGTGGCAGGCAGGCAGAGCTCCTATATTTTGTTCCCAGAAGCACCTATAGGACTTGTAGTGTGTTCGTGGCAGGCAGGCAGAGCTCCTATATTTTGTTCCCAGAAGCACCTATAGGACTTGTAGTGTGTTCGTGGCAGGCAGGCAGAGCTCCTATATTTTGTTCCCAGAAGCACCTATAGGACTTGTAGTGTGTTCGTGGCAGGCAGGCAGAGCTCCTATATTTTCTTCCCAGAAGCACCTATAGGACTTGAAGTGTGTTAGTCCCATCACACAGAGATCATATATTTTGTTCCCAGAAGCACCTATAGGACTTGAAGTGTGTTAGTCCCATCACACAGACCTATATTTTCTTCCCAGAAGCACCTATAGGACTTGAAGTGTGTTAGTCCCATCACACAGAGATCATATATTTTGTTCCCAGAAGCACCTATAGGACTTGAAGTGTGTTAGTCCCATCACACAGAGATCATATATTTTCTTCCCAGAAGCACCTATAGGACTTGAAGTGTGTTAGTCCCATCACACAGAGATCATATATTTTGTTCCCAGAAGCACCTATAGGACTTAAAGTGTGTTAGTCCCATCACACAGACCTATATTTTCTTCCCAGAAGCACCTATAGGACTTGAAGTGTGTTAGTCCCATCACACAGAGATCATATATTTTGTTCCCAGAAGCACCTATAGGACTTGAAGTGTGTTAGTCCCATCACACAGAGATCATATATTTTCTTCCCAGAAGCACCTATAGGACTTGAAGTGTGTTAGTCCCATCACACAGAGATCATATATTTTGTTCCCAGAAGCACCTATAGGACTTAAAGTGTGTTAGTCCCATCACACAGACCTATATTTTCTTCCCAGAAGCACCTATAGGACTTGAAGTGTGTTAGTCCCATCACACAGAGATCATATATTTTGTTCCCAGAAGCACCTATAGGACTTGAAGTGTGTTAGTCCCATCACACAGAGATCATATATTTTCTTCCCAGAAGCACCTATAGGACTTGAAGTGTGTTAGTCCCATCACACAGAGATCATATATTTTGTTCCCAGAAGCACCTATAGGACTTGAAGTGTGTTAGTCCCATCACACAGACCTATATTTTCTTCCCAGAAGCACCCATAGGACTTGAAGTGTGTTAGTCCCATCACACAGAGATCATATATTTTGTTCCCAGAAGCACCTATAGGACTTGAAGTGTGTTAGTCCCATCACACAGAGATCATATATTTTGTTCCCAGAAGCACCCATAGGACTTGAAGTGTGTTAGTCCCATCACACAGAGATCATATATTTTGTTCCCAGAAGCACCTATAGGACTTGAAGTGTGTTAGTCCCATCACACAGACCTATATTTTCTTCCCAGAAGCACCTATAGGACTTGAAGTGTGTTAGTCCCATCACACAGAGATCATATATTTTGTTCCCAGAAGCACCTATAGGACTTGAAGTGTGTTAGTCCCATCACACAGAGATCATATATTTTGTTCCCAGAAGCACCTATAGGACTTGAAGTGTGTTAGTCCCATCACACAGACCTATATTTTCTTCCCAGAAGCACCTATAGGACTTGAAGTGTGTTAGTCCCATCACACAGAGATCATATATTTTGTTCCCAGAAGCACCTATAGGACTTGAAGTGTGTTAGTCCCATCACACAGAGATCCTATATTTTGTTCCCAGAAGCACCTATAGGACTTGAAGTGTGTTAGTCCCATCACACAGACCTATATTTTCTTCCCAGAAGCACCCATAGGACTTGAAGTGTGTTAGTCCCATCACACAGAGATCCTATATTTTGTTCCCAGAAGCACCTATAGGACTTGAAGTGTGTTAGTCCCATCACACAGACCTATATTTTCTTCCCAGAAGCACCTATAGGACTTCTAGTGTGTTAGTGGCATCACACAGAGCTCCTCTATTTTCTTCTCAGCAGCACCCACAGGACTTCTAGTGTGTTAGTGGCATCACACAGAGCTCCTCTATTTCTTTGCAGAAGCACCCACAGGACTTCTAGTGTGTTAGTGGCATCACACAGAGCTCCTCTATTTCTTTGCAGAAGCACCCATAGGACTTCTAGTGTGTTAGTGGCATCACACAGAGCTCCTATATTTTCTTCTCAGCAGCACCCACAGGACTTCTAGTGTGTTAGTGGCATCACACAGAGCTCCTCTATTTTCTTTGCAGAAGCACCCATAGGACTTCTAGTGTGTTAGTGGCATCACACAGAGCTCCTATATTTTCTTCTCAGCAGCACCCACAGGACTTCTAGTGTGTTAGTGGCATCACACAGAGCTCCTCTATTTTCTTTGCAGAAGCACCCACAGGACTTCTAGTGTGTTAGTGGCATCACACAGAGCTCCTCTATTTTCTTTGCAGAAGCACCCATAGGACTTCTAGTGTGTTAGTGGCATCACACAGAGCTCCTATATTTTCTTCTCAGCAGCACCCACAGGACTTCTAGTGTGTTAGTGGCATCACACAGAGCTCCTCTATTTTCTTTGCAGAAGCACCCATAGGACTTCTAGTGTGTTAGTGGCATCACACAGAGCTCCTCTATTTTCTTTGCAGAAGCACCCATAGGACTTCTAGTGTGTTAGTGGCATCACACAGAGCTCCTATATTTTCTTCTCAGCAGCACCCATAGGACTTCTAGTGTGTTAGTGGCATCACACAGAGCTCCTCTATTTTCTTTGCAGAAGCACCCATAGGACTTCTAGTGTGTTAGTGGCATCACACAGAGCTCCTATATTTTCTTCTCAGCAGCACCCACAGGACTTCTAGTGTGTTAGTGGCATCACACAGAGCTCCTCTATTTTCTTTGCAGAAGCACCCACAGGACTTCTAGTGTGTTAGTGGCATCACACAGAGCTCCTCTATTTTCTTTGCAGAAGCACCCATAGGACTTCTAGTGTGTTAGTGGCATCACACAGAGCTCCTATATTTTCTTCTCAGCAGCACCCACAGGACTTCTAGTGTGTTAGTGGCATCACACAGAGCTCCTCTATTTTCTTTGCAGAAGCACCCATAGGACTTCTAGTGTGTTAGTGGCATCACACAGAGCTCCTCTATTTTCTTTGCAGAAGCACCCATAGGACTTCTAGTGTGTTAGTGGCATCACACAGAGCTCCTATATTTTCTTCTCAGCAGCACCCACAGGACTTCTAGTGTGTTAGTGGCATCACACAGAGCTCCTCTATTTTCTTTGCAGAAGCACCCATAGGACTTCTAGTGTGTTAGTGGCATCACACAGAGCTCCTATATTTTCTTCTCAGCAGCACCCACAGGACTTCTAGTGTGTTAGTGGCATCACACAGAGCTCCTCTATTTTCTTTGCAGAAGCACCCATAGGACTTCTAGTGTGTGTTAGTGTCATCACACAGAGCTCCTATATTTTCTTCTCAGCAGCACCCACAGGACTTCTAGTGTGTTAGTGGCATCACACAGAGCTCCTCTATTTTCTTTGCAGAAGCACCCACAGGACTTCTAGTGTGTTAGTGGCATCACACAGAGCTCCTCTATTTTCTTTGCAGAAGCACCCATAGGACTTCTAGTGTGTTAGTGGCATCACACAGAGCTCCTATATTTTCTTCTCAGCAGCACCCACAGGACTTCTAGTGTGTTAGTGGCATCACACAGAGCTCCTCTATTTTCTTTGCAGAAGCACCCACAGGACTTCTAGTGTGTTAGTGGCATCACACAGAGCTCCTCTATTTTCTTTGCAGAAGCACCCATAGGACTTCTAGTGTGTTAGTGGCATCACACAGAGCTCCTATATTTTCTTCTCAGCAGCACCCACAGGACTTCTAGTGTGTTAGTGGCATCACACAGAGCTCCTCTATTTTCTTTGCAGAAGCACCCACAGGACTTCTAGTGTGTTAGTGGCATCACACAGAGCTCCTCTATTTTCTTTGCAGAAGCACCCATAGGACTTCTAGTGTGTTAGTGGCATCACACAGAGCTCCTATATTTTCTTCTCAGCAGCACCCATAGGACTTCTAGTGTGTTAGTGGCATCACACAGAGCTCCTCTATTTTCTTTGCAGAAGCACCCATAGGACTTCTAGTGTGTTAGTGGCATCACACAGAGCTCCTATATATTCTTCTCAGCAGCACCCACAGGACTACCGACTACAATGGCTGGAAGACCGCCAAGGGGAGGCAGAGCGTGCAGAGCCAAGAACACAGGGCAGGCAGGCTCTGTTTCTAGTGGACGTGGCCGTGGCCGTGGACGTGGTCGTGCATCGTCATCAGCACGTGGCCATGGGACACGCGCGTCTTTGTTTTCGGCAGCTGGACATGTGGAGCCGCATCATGCTGAAGGCTTGGTAGAATGGATGACCAAGCCCTCCTCATCCTCCTCATCCTCTCTCACCCAGGCTCAGGGTACTGGCAGAGCATCATCAGCCACCCCTTCCCTAGACCCACCATGTCCTCCTGAGGAGTCCCCCGAACTCTTTGAGCACAGTGTTGGGTACATGCTCCAGGAGGATGCCCAACGATTCGAAGGCTCGGATGATGATACCCAGCTTGAGGAATCTGGCAGTACTGTTCCACCAGCTGCAGCTTACTGCCAGGTTTGCTCTAGTGGTGAAGAGGGAGGGGATGATGAGGTCACTGACTCCACGTGGGTGCCTGAAGGGAGAGAGGATGAGGAGGAGGACGAGGAGGAGGAGGATGCGGCGTCACATGTCCAACGAGGCAGGATGCCCCCTGGAGGCCAGGTAGAGGCCAGCACAGCAACTGTACAACACCGCAGAGCTCCGCCTGTGCAGGGCGCTGCCTCTGCACGTTATCAGAAAAGTTCTTTGGTGTGGGCCTTTTTTGAGACAAGTGCATCAGATCGCACCACTGCTATTTGCAATATTTGTCTCAAGCGTATCTCGCGTGGCCAAAACATCAGCCGCTTGGGCACCACAAGCATGACCAGACATATGGCGACCTGCCATGCAGCTCGTTGGCAGGCACACATAAAAGACCCACACCAAAGAACTAAGTGGACCTCTCCTTGCTCCTCCTCAGCTGGGATCTCCATCCCCACTACACCTTCAGTCCTCTCTGAAAGCTGCTCTGAGAGGACTGAAGGTGTAGAATTAGGTGTGTCACAACCAAGTACTTGCAGTACACCGACGTCCGATTGCAGCAGGCAAATTTCCCTGCCCCAGCTGCTGGACCGTAGAAAGAAGTACACTCCCAGCCATCCACATGCCCAGCGGTTGAATGCTAGCCTGGCTAAATTGCTAGCACTTCAACTGCTGCCTTTTCAGTTGGTAGACTCGGCCCCCTTCCGTGAGTTTGTTCAATGTGCGGTTCCTCAGTGGCAGGTTCCCAAACGCCACTTTTTCTCACGGAAGGCGATTCCGTCTCTCTACCGGCATGTGGAGGGCAATGTCCATGCCTCGCTGGACAGGGCGGTCAGCGGTAAGGTGCATATTACCGCTGACTCATGGTCCAGCAGGCATGGACAGGGACGGTACCTTTCTTTCACGGCCCATTGGGTCACTCTATTGGCAGCTGGGAGGGATGCAGGACAAGGTGCAGTAGTGTTGGAGGTTGTTCCGCCACCACGCCTCCAAAACGCTACTACTGCTACTGGTTGTGACACACCTCTCTCCTCCACCCCCTCCTCTTCTTCTTCCTCCAGTGCTCTGTCCTTGGAACCAGCGGTGCTCCGTAGGCGTACAAGGGGCTACGCAAGTACGCAGGCAAAAAGATGCCATGCCGTGCTTGCGCTGGTGTGTTTGGGGGACAGGAGCCACACTGGGCCAGAGGTTCTGGCAGCTCTGCAGGGGCAGGCCGAGAGGTGGTTGACGCCACGTCAGCTTAAGCCAGGAATGGTCGTTTCTGACAATGGCACCAACCTCCTCTCCGCCCTGCGACAGGGGCAGCTCACCCATGTGCCCTGCATGGCTCACGTCCTCAACCTGGTGGTGCAGCGGTTCTTGGGCAGGTTCCCAGGCTTACAGGATGTCCTGAGGCAGGCCAGGAAAGTCTGTGTGCATTTCCGCCGATCTTATAATGCCAGTGCTCGGCTGACTGAGCTGCAAAAGGAGCTGAACCTGCCCAAGAACCGCCTAATATGTGACATGCCCACCAGGTGGAACTCAACGTTGGCCATGCTGCAGCGACTGCACACGCAGCAGAGGGCCATCAATGAGTACCTTTGCGACTATGGCACCAGGACAGGGTCAGGGGAGCTTGGTTTTTTTTCCCCACGTCAGTGGAGCATGATCAGGGATGCATGCACTGTCCTCTCACCATTTGAGGAGGCCACGAGGATGGTGAGCAGTGACAGTGCATGCATCAGTGACACTGTCCCTCTTGTCCACCTGTTGGAGCATACGCTGCGTGGGATAATGGACAGGGCACTTGAGGCAGAACAGAGGCAGGAAGAGGAGGACTTCCTTGCCTCTCAAGGCCCCCTTTATCCGGACAGTGTTCCTTCTGTCCCACCCATCACACAGGAAGAGGATGAGGAGGAGGAGGAGGAGGAGGAGGATTGTGTGAGCATGGAGGTGGAGCCTGGCACTCAGCATCAGCAGCAGCAGTCTTTTAGGGATGATGTACAGTCCCAACAAACCAGTGGACTTGTACGTGGCTGGGAGGAGGTGGCTGGCGATCATGTCATCCTCAGTGACCCAGAAGACTCCGGACCGAATGCCTCAGCTAACCTACGCTGCATGGCCTCCCTGATCCTGCAAAGCCTGCGGAAGGATCCTCGTGTTCTTCGGATCAAGGAGAGGGACCATTACTGGCTGGCCACTCTCCTTGATCCGCGGTACAAGGGTAAGGTTGCGGACCTTATCTTGCCGTCGCAGAGGGAGCAGAGGATGAGACATCTCAGGGAGGCCTTGCAGAAAGGTCTGTGCAACGCGTTCCCAGAAACTGGGAGGCTACAAACTCCTGGTCCTGGGCGACGAGTTGCTGAGGCTTCGGTCAGTAGCAGAAGGAGCGGTGGGGAAGGTGGACGTCTGACCGATGCGTTCAGACAATTTTTTAGTCCGCAGCCCCAAGGTATGATCGGTTCCAGCAACCATCGCCAGCGTCTGATATACATGGTGCAGGAATACCTTGGGGCAAGGTCAGACTTGGACACCTTTCCCACCGAAAATCCTCTGGCTTACTGGGTCCTGAGGATGGATCACTGGCCAGAGCTTGCACAGTATGCAATTGAGCTACTGGCCTGTCCTGCCTCCAGCGTTCTTTCCGAACGCACATTCAGTGCTGCTGGAGGATTTGTCACCGATCATAGGGTGCGCCTGTCCACCGCCTCGGTTGATCGACTGACCTTCATCAAAATGAATCAGTCTTGGATCACCACCAGCTACCAGGCACCTGAGGCGGATATAACCGAATAATTTTTAATATCACATCCCTTCAAGACTGCCTATGCTGATGCTATGCAGTCACTCAGACTGTCCTCTTATGTTCACTGACTATCCTCTTCCTCCTCCTCAATGATCCATGCCACCACACCAGTGCCTAAGGCACAATTTTTCAGCCCCTGTTTAACAGGGGGTGTGTACATACAATTTTTATAAAAAAATGCTTCGCAACACGTGTGACTGCTGTGCTCCAAGTACAGTATCTGTGAGGGGTTGCAGTGTTGTGGCACCAGCACCAGTGCCTAAGGCAAATTTTTCAGCCCCTGTTTAACAGGGGCGTGTACTTACAATTTTTAAAAAAAATGCTTCGCAACACGTGTGACTGCTGTGCTCCAAGTACAGTATCTGTGAGGGGTTGCAGTGTTGTGGCACCAGCAGCAGTGCCTAAGGCACAATTTTTCAGCCCCTGTTTAACAGGGGCGGGTAATTACAATTTTTTAAAAAAAATGCTTCGCAACACGTGTGACTGCTGTGCTCCAAGTACAGTATCTGTGAGGGGTTGCAGTGTTGTGGCACCAGCACCAGTGCCTAAGGCACAATTTTTCAGCCCCTGTTTAACAGGGGCGGGTAATTACAATTTTTTTAAAAAAATGCTTCGCAACACGTGTGACTGCTGTGCTCCAAGTACAGTATCTGTGAGGGGTTGCAGTGTTGTGGCACCAGCACCAGTGCCTAAGGCACAATTTTTCAGCCCCTGTTTAACAGGGGCGGGTAATTACAATTTTTTAAAAAAATGCTTCGCAACACGTGTGACTGCTGTGCTCCAAGTACAGTATCTGTGAGGGGTTGCAGTGTTGTGGCACCAGCACCAGTGCCTAAGGCACAATTTTTCAGCCCCTGTTTAACAGGGGCGGGTAATTACAATTTTTTTTAAAAAAAATGCTTCGCAACACATGTGACTGCTGTGCTCCAAGTACAGTATCTGTGAGGGGTTGCAGTGTTGTGGCACCACACCAGTGCCTAAGGCACAATTTTTCAGCCACTGTTTAACAGGGGCGGGTAATTACAATTTTTAAAAAAAATGCTTCGCAACACGTGTGACTGCTGTGCTCCAAGTACAGTATCTGTGAGGGGTTGCAGTGTTGTGGCACCAGCACCAGTGCCTAAGGCACAATTTTTCAGCCCCTGTTTAACAGGGGCGGGTAATTACAAATCTTGATCTAATAGTTCACAGCAGGGCCCATTCCTGCGCCCACCAAGAGTAACTATGAGGGCCTACAGTCTTGTGGCAACACCGTCCACCACCACCGCCAAAGGCCCAATTTTTCTGCCCTGTTCATCAGGTGCTTGCAATTACAAATCTTGATCTAATAACTCACAGCAGGGCCCATTCCTGCACCCACCAAGAGTAACTATGAGGGCCTACAGTCTTGTGGCAACACCGTCCACCACCACCGCCAAAGGCCCAATTTTTCTGCCCTGTTCATCAGGTGCTTGCAATTACAAATCTTGATCTAATAACTCACAGCAGGGCCCATTCCTGCGCCCACCAAGAGTAACTATGAGGGCCTACAGTCTTGTGGCAACACCGTCCACCACCACCACCAAAGGCCCAATTTTTCTGCCCTGTTCATCAGGTGCTTGCAATTACAAATCTTGATCTAATAACTCACAGCAGGGCCTATTCCTGCGCCCACCAAGAGTAACTGTGAGAGCTTACAGTCTTGTGGCAACACCGTCCACCACCACCACCACCACCCCCAATTTTTCTGCCCTGTTCAACAGGTGCATGCAATTACAAATCTTGATCTATTAACTCACAGCAGGGCCCATTCCTGTGCCCACCAGTCTTGTGGCTACACCAACATCTAATAGGGCAAATTTCTGCAGAGTATATACGCCAGGCCCCTACTTTCAAACATCCAACTTACAAACGACTCCTACTTGCAAATGGAAAGAGAAAACAGGAAGTGAGAGGAAATCTACCCCTAGGAAGGGAAATTCTATCCTGTTAGATTTAATTTGGGAAAAAGGTATCTCCTCTCTACTGATACTTTATCACCAATCCTTGTTTCAATTAAAACCCCACTTTTTCCAAAAACATTTGTCATTGGGACGGAAAGTTAGGTGACATGTTCTGAACAGATGTGCAAAGACAGCAAATGTTACAGGGGTGATAACCCCTCCCTATGTTCTCCAAAAAGCTTAAAAATAGATTTTTTTTGGGATGGAGCTACACTTCATAATGTACCTGTTCAGATTCTACTTAAGAACAAACCTAAAGCCGCAAGTGTTTTTAAATGGCTTCTTTTTTTCCTTTACAAATGTCATTTTGTGCAAGGACAGTTCTAAACACGGGAAACACATGCCACTTCACAGGCATACTTTAGACACCCCCCAGGTACCATATTTAAAGGAAAATTTCACTTTTTTTTTTTCACTTTATGCATCATTAAAATGACTGCTCCCGAAAAAACGTTAGTTTTTAAAAGTTCTTTTTGCATTGATATATGTCCCCTGGGGCAGGACCCGGGTCCCCAGACCTGTTTTATGACATTAACATGCATATTGGCCGTTGTAATTAGCACTTTTGATTTCGAACGTTCGCGTCCATTATAACGTATAGGGTTCGAAAATTCGCGCGAACTTTCGGTCGGTTCGAAGGTTCTGGTGCGAACCGAACCCGGGGGTGTTCGGCTCATCCCTATAGTCTACACTGAATCTTGTTTAACCAGCTACAGACACAAGACACACAAAGACACAGACAGATAAAGCTGTTTAAAGCTAACACTGACTTGTAGTTCCACAACCAGGAGACATGGACACTCTTAATCAATGGCTTACTATCTCCTTATTACCACAGATTTTTAGCCCCGTTACATCGCAGGCCACATTGAACTTCTATTGGAACAGAGAGCTATTTCACACTCACGTGGGGAAAAATAAAAATAAAAAAATAAAAATCTATATTTCTCCCACTTTCTCCTCAAAGATGTGTGATTTATCCTGTCAATCTGCAGGCTACATCAGATAACCTTTTGGTAATCAGCCCCTTTCTCACCAGCCCCCTTGAGCGGCTACACAGGCCTAACGCACACTAACAATACAATAATCGTTAACACATATACATATATACCAGCCAAAAATCTCACCAGATTTTGCTTGTCTGCTCACTGATGAAATATTTCATAAAACTTTCAGGACCACTCACACAGGGCTTCAGAATTCACGAACCAGCACAAATCTTTTCCACAGTAGAGAAGGCTTCCAATTCTAGATGTAGTTGATTCCTTAGTTTATAGGAACTCAAGACAAAAATACATTAGGGTTTGGATTCTGTGCAGAAATAAATTTCACATGCCTTCTGGGGTGCCAAATGAAGTAATTGGTACAATAAATATTATTTGAGGGTGGTTATGGATTACCGCTATTTATTGCATATATGTATTAACTTGTCTATTAAAACTCTGATAAGCACAATGATATAATGTTAGCTATGAAAACAAATACACTGCTTAGTAAAACAATGTCTTATTTATTTCCTAAGAAAATAGGAATATGCTAGCATGGAAATACTATAGTGAATTATACAGAGTATATGACAAAAGAATATCAAAGATACTTATCACAAGACTTTCCTAGAGATATTGTTTCGTCGGCTGGGCTCAGGATGGCAAAAGAGAGGGAGCGCTCTGACTCGTTCCGCCCTTTATACTTTAATCATACACCATCCAGACCCAACCCCATTGCCATCCCATCTAGACTTTTGACACATCACAGTATTTATGGAGCAGTCCTCCTCAATATATTATATTACGGTCCATCCTGCTGTATTGGCCTCTAGGGGCAGCATTGTCCATGTCTATGTATCCTGGTCAATCTTTAATGCCTTTGATCTTTTGATCTTCTGTAGCAGGACATTCATCAATCATCTTGTCAGCTATGGTCCCTTTCAAGCTTGCTTGCATAGCGTTATAACAACAGACAGCCCTCAGCCAAGCGTTGTTCAGCCTTGATGGAGGCCTGATCTCTTCTTTCAGATATGCTACAAAGCTTTGATGTGCAACTCGTTACGTTCCAGACTTGGTATTAACCAGGAAGAACATCAGACCTTTACCCTTTAAAGCCATGGAACTGCAAGTATCAGCATGGATGATCTTTGGGAATAGGAAACAGATATGTAGCAGATCTATGACAGATCCAATTCAAATTCTGGATAATACCAAAACACTGTTACCAATAAATGCAGTAACATTGACAGAGAAACTCCAGAAATATGACATTAGACCATGTTGCTTTCCAACATTGGCTAAGCATGTTTGTGTCAAATCTGCTTGCAATGTTATGTGCAGAAGTAGTAATTCCTTTCTTCTTTTTTAATCCACCGTTTCCATCATCAGAGGGATTTTCCCAACTGTGGTGGTGCTATTAATGGCAAGCATGTCCGTATTGTACCACCACCCAACTCTGGCTCCTATTATTTTAATTATAAGGGCTTTTGCAGCATAGTCATGCTAGCTGTAGTGTCTGCCAACTAGGAGTTCTTGTATTTGGATGTTGGGAAGAAGGCCACAACTCTGAATGAGTGATAATGCAGACAAAGTTCTACAAGCGGCTCCAGTATGGCACCTTAAACTTGCCACCTGCTGAGGAGAATGTTGAGTTTCTCAATTTTGTTTTTGTGGCAGATGAGGCCTTTGCTCTGGGGAACATCTGATGAAGCCATTTCCTATGAGGAACCTCAAGTAGAGAATCTTTAATTACCATCTCTCTCGTGCCAGAAGGGTGGTCAAAAACGCCTTTGGCATCTTATCAAGTCGTTTCAGGCTGTTTTTGACTCCAATCAACATGGCACTCTACAAGATAAACCATGTGGTCCCGTGCTGTTGTATTCTACATCATTGTTTAAGGAGGAATGCTACCAGCTACCTAGCCTCACTGCCAAGTGACGTGGATTCTGCAGTGTCAGGCCCAGCTGAAGAGGCTGCAGCTCGTCCCTCTGTGGGCATGCTGACTGATATTGAAAATGCCCGTGCTGGATTGCCCTCACAAATTGCCCGAGATTTACAGCAGAAATACCTGGAATATTTTGTGAGTAGAGGGGCAGTGGCTTGGCAGCAAATTGTAGCTGATCATTTACAATTTTTTTGTAGATCAACATTTCTTATATGTCTAATATGTTCCCAAATGGGCTTTATTTTGGCCACTTGCTCCAATAGTGCAAATGTACCGTAATTGCTACATGAGGTGACAATATCTTCTTCAGCTAACTATTATGATGTGCTGTGGGTCTGCTACACACACACAATGTTTTTGTTCTTAATGGATCTAATGCATGAAGTTCAAAAACATTATGCCTTTACAACTCCTATCATTTTTTGAAGGCCTAAAAATTGCAGGAGTTGTCCACATTTAAGAGCACATTGTCACTGTAACTACAACAACTTACAAAATAAACTGGTATTGAGCAATAAAATAATAAGCCACACATTGTTTAGTAAAAAACATTTTACTCAAAGCACATTCACATGTGCGTTTTAAGGTTTTAAAACAAACCAACATCTTGGTGTATAACATGTAAGTTTTGCATTATTTCTTATTTTTGTGGCTAAACAGGCACATTCTAAAACATTGGATACACATCCCAAACTCAGTTACTTACAAAGTTGGAGTTTGGTAAAGTGAAGACATTAGTATCCCAAGACTGTGTGGATATTACCTTCCTCAGATGGGGTGATCTCACCCCTCTAAAGGCCAAAATTTGAAGCCACATACCCGTAGAGGCAGAACGATTAAATGTCCCTTATGATCCCATGCATACAATGTGTGTAGTTAGAAACATTGATTTTTCTAAACCCACAAAACACACAGTGTGTCAACATGTTCTATCTCCCATCACAGGGTATCAATGGACGTGTTTCGGGGTGCAACCCCTTCCTCTGAGCTACTTTAGTTATAAGGAAGGGGTTGCACCCCCAAAACGCATCCATTGATACCCTGTGATGGGAGATAGCAAATGTTTACACACTGTGTGTTTTGAGGTTTTTGAAAAATAGATGTATGGAACTACACACATTTTAGGCATGGGATCATGGGGGAAATAAAAATGTTAAGGCCCAATTTGGGGGAACATTCAAATTTTGGGTTTTAGATTCTAAAAAACACATAAACATTACAATTCACATTGTTTAGGGCAGTGTTTCCCAATTCTCCTCCTCAAGATGCAAACCCAGGTCATGTTTTCGAGATTTCTTGAATTTGGCACAGGTGATGTTGTCATTTTCACTGTTAGTAATTCGCACAAACAGTCATTTTTAGACTGAGGAAAATCTAGAAAACAGGACCTGGTGGTGCACCTAGAGGAGTGAAGTGTAGAAACACTGAGTTCTGTCCTTAAACTTTCACATTTAAAAGTCATAAAAACATGGTAATTAGTAAAAGGGCAAACAGGAGCCAACAAGTTTAACAATAAACTTCAGACCAGGCAAGAGGAAATTAAAATTTGGCAAGCATGTCCACAAAATCTCTTCACTGTAAAGCAGTGGCAGCCTCCTTGATTTGCTCCAGTTCCTTCAAACAATGCAACATATCTGCACTCATTCTGCCAATAGTACATCGTGGAAGATCATGACTGTTGGATTCAATCTGGGATCCCCACATCTACAAGATACACCCCCCCCCCCTCTCAGTTACACCTCATATTGTCATGAGTCTAGGGCTATTGTACGTGATGAATGGTGGCTCCTATCTGTCTGGGCTTCACAAAGACTAATTATGGGCTATCAGAGATCGCAATTCCAAGATTAGACAGCAGTCGGATTAAGTGCAATTCTGGACAGACGCTGCCCCCCAGAGACCACTTCTGGCAGTACAATCAGAATACATGGAGGCGTATACCAGCTGGGCAGTGGGAGGTGCTGTGATTGAGGTGTGATTGACAAAAAGGGTTTGCACACACAACTGATCCTCTTAATTCCATCTGGAGCTCAGCTGCGAAGGGTCACGATAAGTAGATCATTATATTGTATTTTAACTGTATATTATATCATTGTGCTGTAGCCTTGCTGTATGTTATGTAATTGTGTAACCCCCTTTTGATACACGTTAGCTTTCGCATTTCCTTGGGAAATAAACAAGATTTGATTATTATGAAGCCGTGTGCTTGGTTTCATAGCTAACCTCGTATTATTGTGATATTAACCGTAGCATGCGCTCATAGGTTTAACAGACTAACAACATTATAGGGACTAGACAAATTAATACATAGATATAAGTATTATATCGCGTACTTCATATGGCACCCCACCAAGGCGTGTAGAATGTATTTTTACACAGAATCCACAGACTAATGTATTTTTGTTTTGAGTCCTGGTAATCAAAGACACCCAGAACTGAAAATCGTCTCTCGTGTGGACAAGATTGGCGCTGGCTCGCGAATTATGAAACCCCCTTCGGATGATCATAAAAATTTTGTGAAATATTTCATCAGATAGCGGACGTTCGACAAATCTGGTGAGACCTTTTTTTTTTTTTATTATCCGAGATATGTATATGTATATATATGTTAAATGTTGTATTGCTAATGCAAAGTGTTAGAATACTTGTAGCTGGTCAAGAGGGCTGGTGACTAAGGGCTGATCACCCTTGGTTAGCAATTGACAGGAATTACCATACATCTTTGAGGAAAAAAAAAAAAAAAAAGTGATAGAGATATTGTTAGTTTAAAAAAAAAAAAAAAAAAATAAAACATTTTTGGAATTTTTTTTTGTCATTTTTTTTTTTTTTTGTCATTTTATTATTTCTACTCACGTGAGAGTGACATAACTCTCTGATCCAATAGAAGTTCAATGTGGCCTGCAAACTAACAGGAAGGCATTGATTAAGAGTCTGCCTTGTGTCTTAGGATGTGCCTTGTGTAGGCTGTAGAACTACAGGTAGCAGGTAGGAGTTTTTTTTTTTTTGTTTGTTGTAGGCTTTTGTGGGACTACAAGCTAGCTTGCAACGAAACCTTTGAATAGCCTTCTCTGTTTGTCTGTAGTGCAGTGTAACCAAAACAGGTTTTACAGCTCCAGTATAGAGGGCTTGCTAATTAGCATATCAATGGAGGCCATCGAGCTATTCATCGCTAAACATGGGGCTATTAGATTTCAATCTACACAAGAAGGTGGGTTGACACAACAATTTAATGAACTTTTGACACAATGTAATACACATAACAGCCTTATAAGTAATAAATCAAAAAAAGGCAGAAAACAGAGGGTAGCAAATTTGATAGGCATGCTTCTTAAGATGAAACATATTTCTGAACAGAAAGAATCAGAATGGATAGATGAAAGGAAGCAATTCATGCAGCAGCTACAAAATATAACAAAAGATATATTAATTAGGGTTGAAAATGCAGATGCACAAGCGCGTAGGCAGATTGAACAATTAGTGACGGAAAAAGGCGAATTGGAACAGAGAGTACATGAATTAGGGAAAACGTGTGAGTTAAGAGAAGGTTGCATCGTTTTTTTGAATAGGAGGGAGGCTGAGAATTTGCAGGTTATCACAATGCTTAAGGAGGAATTACAGGGTGCACAGGCAGCCATAATGGATTTATCCTCCAAACATACAATAGCCGAAGATGCAATGGTGGAGGTACCCTCCGCACATGCTCAGTGTGCAAAAATACAAGTGGAACATAAAGAAAACCCGTATGCTATTGTTGCTGCAAATCATATTACTATGATGGGAATCAATGTTGGAGACGTAAATACAAACGTGATAACTGCGCTTGAAATTGATTCAGGAGTTGAAATGGAAACTTCTGATGACTCCTCAGACGATGAAAGTGTAAAGTCTGTTCATTCCAATCACAGTAATATTATCCAGCAATGTGAATTTCCAGCACAGGAGGTTAAAAAAAGGGCCTATGCAGAGAAACCAGAGCTAAAATGTTGTTTGTGTAAAAGGGGAGGTCACATCGCAAAGTATTGTTGGGCGAATAACGATATCAAAAAAAGATCATACCTGAAAACTACCCCAAGGCATTATGAATGTTATTCGGCCAGGTGGGGTAGCAATTCAAAGCATGGAGCCCATAGTAAGCAAACCCAATTCCCCATTAAGACACAATTACGGAGTCTACAAACTGAAAAGCAATATGAAGGACAGTTGCATAAAATCAAAATGGAGGTAGCCGCATGGTTAGGCAAACATAGCACTGGGGGAAGCAATGCTAGCAGCACTTAGTCAGCTGCAAGTATGTTAACAATACTCTGATCAAAGTTTCCTTCCTATGAATAAGGTTTTAAGTATTTTTGTAGTTTTTTTTTATAAGTTTAATTTTTTTATTTAATGTTTAATGTTTTATTAATTTAATGAATTAATTTTTTCATTTTTTTTTTTATTATTAATTTTTAATTTTTAATTTTTTTTTTTATTATTATTATGAATTATTTTTTTTCATATTTTCTTTTTTTTATAAATTTTTTTTTCAATTTTTCATTTTTCAATTTTTTTTTTTTTATTAATTTCTGTTTTAGTTTTAATGTTTGTAATTTTTTTTTTTTTTTTTTAGTTTAGTTGTTTATACTACAACTCGGTGTTCCCCTAGCAGTACAATTAATGAGAAGAGACTTGGGGCACTTAAAGTCAATTGTCATGATAATCGTGTTTAATCATTGTCTTTGTGTTCCTTTTCCAGAGACCAGGGAGAGAACAGGTTTGGATACTAAACATTTGTGTTTTGTTTGCAGGTCCGTCAAAGTGAGACCAACACGGGGGTTAGGTTATTGTAAATGCATAATCGATTATCACATGGTACCATAAGCTCATTAATTAGTAATTGTTTGCAAACAATGAAAATATTTAAACAATAATCTGACAAAACTAAAGAGTTACAAATGAGGTAGCAAATGTTGTGATGAAGTTACAAATGTTTTGTTTGTGTTGTTTTTCCCATTAACTTATTGTCTTTCAGATAAAAAAAAGAAACATGTACTCTTCTCAGGAGAAAATCCATGGATGTCTTTAATTAAAAGTTGAGTGTTTGTCATTGTTGTATGGTGGTTGTCTTGTCATGTTGTTCTTGGGTGATAATGGCCAGACTTTTAATGTTTATTTTTTTTAAATTTTTGTTTTTTTTTGGAAAAAAAAAAAAAACATATTTTTTTTGTTTTTGGGTATTGGCTTAGTCAGCTATTTTATTGTTGTTTTGTTCAGGTGTAAAAAGCTCCAAAAGGTTTAGGCTTTGTACACCTGAAAGGGGATTAGTGCAGACATCTTGAAGATAAAGATAAATGCATTGTTTTTTTTAGTGTTTTAATTTTAGAATTTTTGAGAAACAACATTGACGTCTGTTTTGAATGTTTTGACCATACCATGGGGATCCATTTTAGAGTGAGTTCTGCCTAAAGAGGTCATGGTTGTTTTTGATAGTTTGGTCAAATTGCAGAAGCCAGGAATACTAAGTTCCTGAGTTCCAAGGAGGGAAATAGGAGTAAATATAATAAGCAAGCAGATATTATGGATAAGAATTTGATTCTGCTCTTGTTTTTCAATTCCAGAATCCTGGTGGAGCGAGATTGGAAAGGTTCTGGAAAATGGATGACAGATGATCATCTGGTTGGCAGTTTGTCGGTGCCATACCACACCCCAAATTTATTCTACTAAATATCAGGAGAGATGGGACAAACAAAAAGATTCACTTTAACACTTTTTCTTTTCCTATGGATGATCTGGTGCTGAATCTGAAAGACTGTGCCTATCAATAAGACTTGAAACATTTTTTTTTGCTGGACTCTCTCCTGATGAATGCAAACGTGTTATTAATATACGTACAATGGGTTGGAGGTTGGGGGAAGTAATATAACACATCCAATCCATCAGAACATGAAAATGTAAAATATATATGTTTTTTGTTGGAGGGAGGAGTTGAAATAAGAAAAGTTGTGTAATGTATGACATGTATTGACGTAACGGAATTTATATGGTGCAGATACCCAGGAGGCGAGCACTTATACATAATAAGGTGTCTGTTGGCCGGACTAGAGGGTGTCAGGTGACACATCAATGGGGTGAACATTTCCTTGTATGGGGGAGATGCGCCTGGTTGAGGTCTCACCTGAGAAGTTGAAACCCTGCACAGGGAATGCCAGTGAATACACACAGGAGCATGCTCCGATAGATAAAGGGAGCAAACGCTGACTAGTACAGTATGCCTTCACCACATGGCGCTAGTACATCTCACAGTGGTTGATAAAACCTATTACCCTATATTTGCTGAGTATACGCTGAATCAAGTGCTGTCATCGTACCAGTGACTTACTCCCAGAGATGTGCGGACACAGAATAAGGTGCATGCAGGATGCTTATCTCTGAGGAGTAACCACAAGAGGAGGCATGTATTCAGCACTATATTGGGGGAATAGGAGCTGGGATGGGTGTTGGTAATGGAGTAGACATCGGTATCCTGAGGAACAAACTCTCAGCCATAGCTTGAGCGGGACTTTGTTACTCAGAGAGATTGGTGGCATCCTTAATAACATTCACAAAATACCCAGGGTAAATTAGCTCCAGATTTGGTGAACCATATTGAGAGGTTGGTGGAGGGTGTGAGGGTACAGGATGGAAATCGGTCATGGGCTCTGGCGTACACGCAGTGGCGGACGGAAGTGTCAACCAGCATCAAGCTGATTGTGCAATCTCTGTATAAAGGGAAGTGGCCTGATGAGTTAGCATCACCGCTCAGTAAGACTCTGCCAAAACACGTCGCTTACACTAATCCAAAATGGTGGTCGAATGCCTGGATGGGCTGTACCAGTTTGGATGGTGAAAGGTGTTAGGCTGTATGATCCCATATACAGAAGTGCGGACTTGGTCTGTATGTTTGGTGGCATCAATGGGCTTACTGATTGGGGATTCTATCTTGTCGCATTTGAGGCTAAATCACCCATATGTGATCAGAGGAGATGGAAGCAGGTTGATACTTCCTTTGGTCGGAAGTATGACCATGATGTCCTTTGTATGCCAGGTCAATACACCATGGTGGTGAACGTACAAATGTTGGGAAGTTATTTCAGGGATCATTGCTGGGGAGGAGACACCTGGGTGTCATTTGGGGCATAGACGAGTTTATTTCTTTGTCCTAAAGAATACCGATGTAACGCTAGTCATAAAACTGGAAGGTTCCTTGAACCTAACCATAGGTAGAGGTGCATGGTATACCCTTGGCATGGTCTCTGAAATCCAGGCACAGGGATGGAATTGTGTGTTTTTGTGTCATTTTTGCAGATTTATATGTGTGATTAGACTCGATATTTATATAGAAGGATCTCCCATTTTTCTATGCGAGTTGAGGGACGAATTGACGGTAGGGTCTCTGTGTTCAAATTAGAGACCTTGCTGCCAAGTCAGGGCCCTGCAATACCGCTGTAACAGTGTTGCCAACCTGCCAGATTTAAATTTACTGACACAACACCCAAAATTTACTGGCACAGTCACGTTTTTACTGGCTTATCCAAAAGTTACAAAATGCCAGTTTTAAGTGCAAATTTCAGTATTTAGGCTACAAACAAGTACACTATGCAATTAGCAATGTGATTTAAAGGTAGATATTAAAGCAAAAACATATTTCTTATTTTATTGTCGATATAGTAAGTAGCTCAGGTACAGGAATCGAGAGGGCAAGAAATTAGAATGGGCGGCACACACACATGAAATTGACTCTCAAAAGTACACTGACAGCAGTGTGCAGCAGCCTAGATGATGATGGCACCTCACCAACATGACACGCAGTGGCGTCGCCTTTAGAGGGAATTACACAGGGGGGAGAGCTGTGCTTATGCGCTAGCCTGCTCAGTCCCCCGGATTGCTCAGTGGCCCCGGGGGGGTGACACCAACCCTACTGACGCCAATGATGACACGTCCCCCCCCCCCCCCGAGTCACAGTGACCCACTCTCTGCATGCCAGGTCCCTTCAGTCCACTCCCAGCTTTGCCTTCCTTCCCGTTCCACAGAGCTGCACATAAGGCTCCGGTTGCTCTGTTCCCTTGCACTATGACGTCACGTGACACACTGCCGGCACAGAACACACTGTAGCAAGCACTCGGATGGTTTCCGGCCAAGCGTCACAGCCATATTTTTTACTGGCAACATTTTTCTTTCACTGGCATTTACTGGCAGAAGAAAAGTGCCCATTTTTTTACTGGCTGCCAGTAAAAATACTGGCGGTTGGCAACACTGCGCTGTAAGCAAGCCTGCCTAATCCCGACCCATATGTACAGTAAAGGGTTATAGGACTGGGAGCGGGGCGCATAAAGGGATGGGATACAGATATATGTATATAGTATGATAAGAAGTTGATTTATGTTATGGTGTAGTGTGATAAAGGTGTATTTTAGGCTAGTAACATGGGCGAAAGGCCCTCCTCGAGACTCTGTGTTGGAAAGCTGGGTGATGTGTTACCCTGAATGTGTGATGGTGAATGGTGAGTGAATGAGCACCCCGTGCCTGTACTGCATCTCCTCCTGAAGTTACCAAAGACACAGAAGGGTGACATGGAAGCTGTCACTGAAGAAGGATGGTGGTGTGTCACTAAGTGGCAAAGCGGAGCGTTTTGGAAAGCATGACACGATAAGACCATTATGGACTGTTCCATAGGAGCTGTTGCTGCACAGGTTGAAAAAAAGAAGGACTGTTCTTTTTTTTTTTAAATCTTTTATTTATTTCACAAGACAAGAAAATACAAAGGAACATGAAAACACAAAAGAACATCTTCTTCGGGTATATCAATTATAAATCATATTATCAAACTTTCACCTGAGATCAGATTCCTCTCTTTCATCCAACCCCTATGTTCTAATTCCAACGGTCAACTAATCTTCCTCGGGTTGTATCCCGTTCCCTTCCTGTCTCGGATTTTCCTCCCATCATTTTATTCTCCTCTCCATTAAAAATTCTATCTCGTGCCCGAAAAAACAAAAAACAAAAAAAAAACAAAAAAAAAACCAAAAGGGGGGGGGGAAGGACATGTCAGGGAGAAAACAGTTATGGACTGTTCAATAGGAGCTGGGTCGGAAGAAGGGTGTTATGCGCCTGTTGAGGCGCAAAGCGGCATATGTTGGATTCAATCTGGGATCCCCACATCTACAAGATACACCCCCCCTCTCTGGTGGAATGTAACCAGTTACACCTCATATTGTCATGAGTCTAGGGCTATTGTACGTGATGAATGGCGGCTCCTATCTGTCTGGGCTTCACAAAGACTAATTATGGGCTATCAGAGATCGCAATTCCAAGATTAGACAGCAGTCGGATTAAGTGCAATTCTGGACAGACGCTGCCCCCCAGAGACCACTTCTGGCAGTACAATCAGAATACATGGAGGCGTATACCAGCTGGGCAGTGGGAGGTGCTGTGATTGAGGTGTGATTGACAAAAAGGGTTTGCACACACAACTGATCCTCTTAATTCCATCTGGAGCTCAGCTGCGAAGGGTCATGATAAGTAGATCATTATATTGTATTTTAACTGTATATTATATCATTGTGCTGTAGCCTTGCTGTATGTTATGTAATTGTGTAACCCCCTTTTGATACACGTTAGCTTTCGCATTTCCTTAGATACATAGTTATAAGTATTATATCGCGTACTTCAATGACCTAGTAAGAAGAGTAAAAAGTATTAAGGGAACGATGGTCAAGTGGCTGAGGCCCTACATAATGAGTTATGGTCAAGTTACTAGTCAAATTCAGGAAATACTTGCCTACCCAGTCTATTGTTGCTTGTAACCTGCTTGCCCTTCAGACACCTACACTACTAGGAATGTACACACTGCAACTACTCTAATCTTGGCCCTGGTGCCTGGGTCTCCCAAACTCGGGTACCTAGTAGGGATGAGCTCGGTGTTCGATTCAAACTCATGTTCGAATCGAACATCGGCCGCTCGTCCGTTCGTCTAAGCCAGAACTTTGTGGGCCGCTCGCACCAAATTCATGTGATACGAACGGCCCACGATGCACTGCGCCAGTCACAGTGCATTGCTGGCTGATGATTGGCCAAGCATGCACTGTGACCTTGCATGCTTGGCCAATCACAGCGCCGGCAGCGAGGAGAGGCATAATTGGCCACAGGCAGAATGCCTGTGGTCAATTATACCTAAGGGGGGTTTGGTACATGCCCCTACACTATAAAATGTGCTTTTCTTCTTAAGCTAGCGCTGTGTAGGGTGTAGTGTGTTGGCGTTCAGGGAGAGAGCAGGATAGGCAGGGACAGTGTCAGCTGTGCTTTTTAACCTAGCACTGTTACAGTGGGTGTAGTGTGCCTCCTGCACAGTATACACCTGAATCTACCCCCTCATTGCTGGTGCTGTGTAGTTCAGTTGTGCCACACTAAGGCATCTGCGTAATCTTCAGTGGGTGTAGTGTGCCTCCTGCACAGCATACACCTGAATCTACCCCCTCATTGCTGGTGCTGTGTAGTTCAGTTGTGCCACACTAAGGCATCTGCGTGATCTTCAGTGGGTGTAGTGTGCCTCCTGCACAGCATACACCTGAATCTACCCACTCATTGCTGGTGCTGTGTAGTTCAGTTGTGCCACACTAAGGCATCTGCGTGATCTTCAGTGAGTGTAGTGTGCCTCCTGCACAGCATACACCTGAATCTACCCCCTCATTGCTGGTGCTGTGTAGTTCAGTTGTGCCACACTAAGGCATCCCCCTAACGCGCATGCACTGGAGTGACGTCATCACGGCTCCGGCAAATCACAGCGCCAGAGCTTGTGATACTCGGAAATAACTCTGGGAGACATGTCACTGGGCAGGGCCGTGTGCTGGGACCGCTACAGGGGCTTGGATCTATGGTGAGTATTTCATAATGAGCTAGCATTCTAGCTCATTATGCCTTGTCTTGCAGGTTTTTTTTTTTCTAGGGTTTACAACCACTTTACAACCACATGTTATATGTTATGGACACGTTTTAAGTTGCGCTGCACTTAATATTTGTTATATTAGAAATTAGAAAAATCGTATTTATTTTTCTGTCTTTTTTCATTCATTTAGCACAGAATTAAAAAAAAAACTGTGGTGATTAAATACAACAAAAAGAAAGCTCTATCTGTCAAAATTTTTTTTATAAAAGTACATTGTGTCACACATGTGTCATTCACATAAGTGTGACAGCACTAAAATCAGAAAATTGGCCTGGGCAGGAAGAGGGCGAAAATGCCCGTTATTGAACTGGTTAAATACCTTCAAAAGAAAGCTCTATTTGTGTGAAAAAATTATACAAATCTCACTTGGGTACAGTGTTACATGACTGCACAGTTGTCATTCAAAGCGTTATAGCGCTGAAAATTGGCCTGGGCAGGAAGTGGGAGAAAGTGTCCAGTAGTGGAGAGGTTAGAAATCCCCTTCTACGAGCGGCTATTTATAAATGGTGCTGATTGACATGCAGTTAAGCAGCTCCCACTGTTAATGCGATCTGACTACACCCACTGTTTGCCTTGGCGCATTGAGCGCATTGCATTATGAATCTACTCAGTGTGCCCAAGGTCTTTTACAATTCTAGCATTTTTTTGTGTTGCTATTTTTAAAATATATAACAGACATAGATATAACAGACATAGGTTTTTGCAGCCTATTAGGCTCAATTCACACTAATGCGTTTTTTGATGCATTTTGTGGCTTCCCAGCGCTCTTCTTAGCAGTGTAAAATAAAAAACACAAAAATCTAATTGTGGCAAAATTACTGTAAAAACGCTGAAAGCACCGCAAAAAGCACTGCAGAAACACTTAAAAGCAACATGCATAAATGTGAATCCCAAAGCTCAAACATACATGCCTTTCTCTGCAGCCTCAGCTGCATGGGAAACTGAATTAATGGGAAGTGCTCTGTGCTGAGCGGCTTCCTGTTCATTCACAATCTGAAGCATAGAAAACACAGTTTACTATGGGGGTCTTGTAAATAGCCACATACCCACATCCTGTCAATCCTGTAGCCTAAAAGGGATTTTAGGATTTGCAATAGGAATCCCCCTTTAGAATAAGTGGGGAACGGAAGTCCCCAAACAGTTATGGGTACAGGATACATATGTACCCTGTATTACTAATTTGAAGACTGTGTTAAATGTGAAGAAACAGATACTTTCAAAAAGTATTTCCATTGGAAAAAAAGGAACATTATTGTCATTGTAATTCATGGACAATCACAACATACTGCAAAATAAATCACTTCATTCATGAAGTTCTGCTACATGCCAATTTGTACCCAACACATTATTGCTGAGAAACAACATATGCCTGGCACTCCAGAAATATAAACACAGCATGGGGGATCCAGAGTGATGTAATCTCATTGAGCATAATTTGGTCTTATGCCCCGTACACACGGTTGGATATTCCAATGGAAAAAGTCCGATCGGATTATGTTGTCAGAAAATCCGATTGTGTGTGGGCTCTAGTGGGCTTTTTTCCGACGGAAAAAATTTGAGAGCAGGATCTCAAATTTTACGACAACAAAATCCGATCAGACTTTTTCTGATCGTGTGTCGAGAATTCCGAAGGACAAAGTGCCACTCATGCTCAGATCAAATTACGAGATCCAAAGCTATTGGCTACTAGCCTCTACGTAGTTCCGTAGTACGCAATGAACGTCACCACGTTCGGAACGTTTGGATTTTCCAACAACTTTGTCCGACCGTGTGTATGCAACACCAATTTCGGACAAAATCAGTCGGAAAAAAATCGGACAGATTTTGTGGTCGGAATTTCCGACCGTGTGTACGGGGGCTTAGACCTCATTCTCACATGCAGCAGCCCTTGCTGCCACTATGAAAAGTGAACCACAGTGGATTGCTTTACAGAGGAAGGTTGACAGGCAGCTGCTAGGTCGCCTCCTCCAAGCTATTCAAAGGCTGAATTGCATATGGTTTTAGGGCAGTGGCGGTGCAGCCCCATTAACTGTAATAGTCCATGTTTGGCGTCAGTACTGCCCATCAAATTCAACAGGGGGTTTAATTTTTGCCGCAGCGTGCGTACAACCATGAGCAGCTACATGTCATTTTTTATGTGGTCAGGGTACTTTTACCATCCCCTGCCTTCATATCTGATTGTACCATAAAACTTTAAAGGGAATAATGTACGACTAATTGGATTCAATGGGAGCTCATTTGAACACAGAAATTACTTGGAATACCAGCTTGCAGATCTGTGAAACTGCAAAACTCTACACCAGTCATAGGGTGTTTTACTCTGGCAATGAAGGAAAAGCTGTGGGCAAGGCATTCAAGGGATCCATTTCAAGTAGCCAACATTCCTTGTAAGAAATGCAAAACATTAATTCAATCAATATATTTGTAAAGAGATTTACAAGTGTTTGGTGCATAAATTGTGCCACAGTCACAATTATGTTAGCTTCACATATAATTCGAACAATCACATTTATCATTGTGAAGAACTAAATTATGCGCAACAGTCTAAAAAAAGGTGAAAAAACAGTGTGACCAAAATCATTTAAGCTCAAATCTTAATTTTGTGCCAAATGAATACAAACCATATGCAGTATGAATGAAATTGTATACCCAATAAACATGTAAAGTATAAACAATTTTTAACTGATTTTTAATTGCTCTGGACTGGAGCTTGAGATTAAACTCTTGTTGTCAACAAACTTGGCACTTGGCAATACAATTATATTTTAAGTAAAATGTGAATTGGCAAAAAGCCCTAAACAGCCTTTAGCTGCACTTAGTTGGCACCTTTAATGTTTGTACATGTATACTCTGGTATACAAATACCAAACCAGACTACTGCAGTGTATTGATGGGACACTGGTGATGTTTAGCAGGTAAAGGGGTTGATATCTGTATACCCCATGTATAATATACGAAAAAGATGCTCAAATGTTACCGCTTGCGAGTGTAAGGTACATATTTTTGTTCTTCAGGACAGCAGTGACACCTAGTGATAAAAGAGAACATTGTCTCAGTAAAAAAAACAGCAGTAAATTGACACAGTATATTAAAAAAAATACATTTACTTATTGTAAATTTAATTTTTGGAGTCAATTGAAGGACACAGCAATTCAGAAACAATTGGGTTATACTGCTAGCTACAGGGGACTGGGACAATGACAAACAGAACAATTGTAAGACAGCCCCCATATAACTACTCCTCTACCCAAAGTAAAATACACAAAGGAGTGGGACCAGTGTTCCTTCATGGACTCCAAAGAATTAGATTTTATGATAAGCACAAACATTTTAGTTTCTTTCTCGTCTATTGAGGGACACAGGAAGAAAGAAACAGCCTGGATGTCTAAAAGAAGTTGACCGAGGGGTGGGAAACAGCCACGGACAGGTCATGGAGGCAACTAGAAACTGTCTGCAACTACCTGAAGAACCAACGGGTTCACAAAGGCCAACTGATCTACATGTGAAGGTGCAAGCCTTATACTCCCAACCCTTAAAGTGTTTGTAAACCTAGTTACACCACTTTTACCTTCAGATAAGCCTATAATAAGGCTTGCCTGTAGGTACTGGAAATCTCTCCTAAACCTGCACAGTTTAGGAGATATTTGCCATATACGCTTGCTCCGACGTCATCGACGCATGCTCACCGAAGAAAGGGCGCGATCGTGCCATTTCTAAGGGGCTCGTGCCGTGACCAGCGACTCCTGCATGGCCCCGGAAGGAAGAGGGGTGAAAATGGATGCGGCCACCAGTGGGCACATCGGGGGACATCACGGGCTTTGTTTGCAGGTAAGTGGCACATAATGGGCTAGTATGCGATGCATACTAGTCCATTAGGCTTTTACTTTGCAGGGAACAAAACAGGAAGTAAAATACATCAGGGTTTAAGATTAAAGTGGTTGTAAACCTTACAGACCACTTTGTCCAAGAAATATCTCCTTAACCTACACGGTTAAGGAGATATTTTACAAACAAAGGGCACCGCTGTCTACGGTGCATGCACACCATAGACAATGGCGCAGGCGCACTGGGCACGCCGCAAGTGAAGGCAAACATGCTGTCACTTACAGCTCCATCTGGGTTTACTTTCTCTTTAAGAATGCTTATAAACGGAAACACGCATAAACTCAGCATTTGGAGTTTGAAATGAGAGTAAACTACCGTCCTGAACGTGATTTATCTGCTTTCAAAAAATTTAAGTAAACTCAACTGCCTCTAAACTACTATAAACAACTATGTACATGTACACATAAGATAACATAGAGGTGAGCTCAGGGGCTGCTAAAAAAAAACGCCAAACTGCTTCTAATCATCCGTTTAGCAGCTGCAGTGTACATGACACAAATAGCACTTTCTATTGGTGGGATTTCATTACCTCTGCGCTTTTTATTTTGTGCGCTATAAACAGGAAAAGAACGACATTTAAAAAAAAAAAATAAAATATGTGTTTTACTTCCTGCTATAAAACATTTCCCAAAAAATGTTTTAAAAATCAAATATTTCATCATACATTTAGGCGACATGTTTTTGGTAAAAATATCCCTGTGTGTATATTGATTGGTTTACACAAATGTTATCGCGACTACAAACTGCGATATATACTGGAATTTATATTTATTTATTTATACTAGTAATGGGGGCGACCAGTGACTTATATCAGGACTGCAATATTGTGGCGGACAATCTGACACTAACTGACACTTTGTGGGAACCAGTGACACCAATACAGTGCTAATACTATACACCAGGGGTGCCTCTGATGTGGCTTGCCAGCTCTTGCTCTGGGATGGTGGGTCAGCAAGCCAAGATCGCAGGTTCCTGACCCGCCATCCCTGAGCATCAGTGTGAATGATGCCAGCGCTAGAGAAAGCATGCGGCTGCGGTAGAGAGCAGAGCCAATGAGTCCTGTATAGCGCTGACTCCTGTCACAGGCGGAGTGTTACCAAATGTACTCTGCCTGGGACACCATCCACCAGCAGTACCCACCATCAGTACCAGCAGTACCCACAATCAGTACCAGCAGTACCCACAATCAGTACCAGCAGTACCCACAATCAGTACCAGCAGTACCCACCAGTAGTACCCATAATCATTACCAACATTACCCACAATCAGTACCAGCAGTACTCACCAGCAGTACCACAATCAGTATCAGCAGTATCCACCAGCAGTACCCACCATCAGTACTAGCAATACTCACCAGCAGTACTCACCAGCAGTATGCACCATCAGTACCAGCAACACCCACCAGCAGTAAACACCAGCAGTACCCACCATCAGTACCAGCAGTACCCACCAGCAGTACTTGCCATCAATACCAGCAGTACTCACCAGCCATACTCATCCAGGGGTACAGCCCGCAGCAGCCGCCAGCCATACCCTTCTAGGGGACAGCAGCCGCCAGCCATACCCGCAGGAATCCTGAGGAAAAAGATTGAGGTCAGTTTTTAATAAAAATCAAATAGCAATGGGCATATCTGTTCTCGGCACTGTTAAACTAGCTACACTGGGCTGCTTTCACACTGACCCGCAAGTGCAGTGCAATGTACCTGCAGGTTACCTAGAGACATAGACTTCTGTTATTACCTGCAGGTTTGGTGCGCTTTCAGAAAGTGCACCACACCTGCGAGATATAATAGAATTCTATGGCAAAGTGCAGCTAACCCACAGGAAAGCCACAGGTACACTGTGCTGCAACTGCGGTGCAGGTAAACCGCAGTGCATCAGTGTGAAAGCAGCCTCAGGCCCCATTCACACGATCGGTCCAATCAGGTCCGCCTGACCATTTTTCAGGCAGACCCAATCAGACCTTCCTTCACCTCTATGGAGAAGCAGATGTACGGACTTGTGTCCTTTTACGCCTGCCTACCTCCAATCTGATCCGCTTTAAAAAACAGAAAGAGATTCGTCCCCCTTTCTCTAGGTGGTTTGGATTGGAGGGCCCATAGAGTAGAGCAGGCTGTGTCCGTGTCTGCTCTGCATACGCAGAGTGGACACATACCTGTCATCTGCCCGTTCCACTCATTGTGGCCTGCGACCAGTTACCAAGTCGCTAAAGCGGCCTTTGCTCTTGAAAAGGTTGGGCACCCCTGCAATACACTGTCACTGTACTAACAGGGGTTAACACATCCATACCGGGCCAATTCTGGCATTCCTCTCCTACATGTAAAAATCATAATTTCTTTGCTAGAAAATTACTCAGCACCCCCAACCATTATATACATTTTTTAGCAGAGTCCCTAGGGAATAAAATGGCAGTTGTTGCAAAAAATTTTTTAGGTCACGCGGTATTTGTGCAGGAATTATTCAAACGCAATTTTTTTGGGGGAAAAAAAAAAACACTCAGAAATTGAAAAAAACAAAACACAATATTTACCCCAATTTTTTCATATAATGACAAAGAAAATGTTACGCCAAGTAAATAGATACCTAACATGTCACGCTTTAAAATTGCGCACACTCGTGAAATGGCACTAAACTTCGGTACTTAAAAATCTCCATAGTCAACACTTAAAATGTTTTACAGGTTACCAGTTTAGTGTTTCAGAGGATATCTAGTGGTAGAATCATTACTCTCACTCTAACATTCACGGCGATACCTCACATGTATGGTTTCAAAGTTGTTTACATGTGCGTTCACTCTATAAAAATGTTTTTTTATTGTTTATTTTATTTTAATTTTTTTACACTGTCCCTTTCATTTTTTATTTTTTGATCACTTTTATTCCTATTTCAAGGAATGTAAACATCGCTTTTACTAGAAATAGGGCATGACAGGACCTCTTTACGGAGAGAAATTTGGGGTCTATGCTGGGAAAAAAAAATCGATCTCATGCTTTACAGCAAAAAAAAAAAGGCAGTGCTTACATCTACCAGCACCAGAAGTGACGTTGTGATGTCGCTTTCAGCCTTTGAGGGTCATAAATATGGCCGGGGATCATCTGGTGCATGGCCAGCTCTATGGAAAACCACTGCTGCTGGCGGATTTATTTTCCAGCTCCTTGATCACATTGGAGAGACCGGAGAAGCACCCGAGAAGCACCGGAGGGCAGCGGGAGGGAGCCTGTAAAATAAATCACCGGCTGAAAAAAAGATATCTGGATGATGCCTGTGTAGCTACACCCATCATTCAAATACCACCAGGAAATCATATGACATCCACCTAAGGATAAGTGGTTACATCTAGAGCGATCAAAGAGTTAAATGTGTGCCTAGCCACATAGTTACATTGGTCCAACTTGAACCAATATAACTATGTATATACTGATCCTGGCTGATGCCATTGGAAGCTGGAAATCACTGAAGACACTGCTACACCAGTGATCTCCACTTGCTTCTGGGTCCAGTTCAGAGCAGGTTGCCATGCTGCATTCAGAACACAGGAAGTCAGCAGCTCGGCATAGGCACCATTCAGAGAATGCTTTGCATTTTCATAATGAATGCAAAGCATTCTATGATTAGACAAGGTGGAGCGGTGGGGCAGTGACATCACACTCTCCACCTCATCCCATCAGAGAATACTTTGCAACTGTGCAGGGCTGGACTGGGACAAAAGTTTGGCCCTGGACTTCATCCAGACCGGCCCACTTTAATTTGCAAACATGCACAAAAACAGTATATATACTGTTTGGGGGGTGGAGGACACAGGGGGACACAGTGGGGGGCGAAGTACACAGGGCGTCACAGTGGGGGTGGAGGACACAGTGGCAGGGGTGGAGGACACAGGGGGACATTGTGGGGGGTGGATGACACCATGGGGGGTTGAAGGCAACAGTGGGGGATGAAGGACACAGTGGGAAACCGTGGGGGGTGGAGGACACAGTGAAAAACTGTGGTGGGTGGAGGACACAGTGGGACACTGTGGGGGCTGGAGGACACCGTGGGGGGTGGAGGACACAGTGGGACACCGTGGGGGATGGAGGACACCGTGGGAGGTGGAGGACACAGTGGGACACCGTGGGGGATGGAGGACACCGTGGGGGGGGGGGTGGAGGACACAGGGGGACACCGTGGGGGTTGGAGGACACCATGGGGGGTGAAGGACACAGGGGGACACCGTGGGGGGGTGGAGGACACAGGGGGACACAGTGGGGGTGCAGGACACCGTGGGGGGTGGGGGACACAGTGGGGGGTGGAGGACAGAGGGGGACACAGTGGGGGATTGAGGACACAGGGGGACACTGTGAGGGGTGGAGGACAGAGGGAGACAGCGTGGGGGTTTGAGGACACAGTAGGGGGTGGAGGACAGAGGGGAACAGCATGGGGGGTGGAGAACACAGTGGGGGGTGGAGGACAGAGGGGGACAGCGTGGGGTGGGAACAGGAGAGTATCATGGGGCCTGGGCATCTGTACTGGCTGCCTCTGCTCCCCCCTCCCCAGTGATGGCGATAGTACACAGCCTCACCCGATGCCTGCAATAAGACCTCTCATGGTGCGCTGCTCTCTGCCGGCCCTTCCGCTTTTCTTTTCTCGTCCGTTCTGGGTGATGTAATGTACAGTACAAGCACCTGGGGTGGACAGGAGGGAAGGAGGGGCCGGCGGGAAACAGCACGCTGTGAGTGCTAGTGTTGCAGAGCATCTCATGAGGCCCCCCAGTGCCTGGTAGATCAGTCCACCTCTGATGTACAGCAGTGCCCAAAGTAATGGCTGTGCGAGCCGCATAGTCATTACTTTGACAGGCTATCACTGAAAACGGCCCACTGAGCCATAGGCCCACCAGGAAACTCCCAGTAGTCCCGATAGCCAGTACATGCCTGCAATTGTGGTGGATCTCTACGCAAAAAACACTAGCAACACAACCCCCTTCCTATTTACAGAATGGGCTGATCACTACCATTGTGCGCCCCCTAGTGGCCATCCCAGGCATTTAAACTGCACATGTGCTCCCTTTCTCTGACAGAGCTCAGCTGCTGCAGCCAGAGAAGGATAGAGCGAAGGAGATTGAGGGGCAAGAACATTTTTTGGAGAGAGGTCACTCACAGCTGCATGTGTAATGGAAGGAGGTACAGCATTTGAAACAGGGAGGAGCGTTGGTATGTACTATCCAGAAGATATGGAATTGCCTAGGGATTTTTGGGAAAATGTTGCTGAAGGTAAATTTACATTTTAAATAAGAAAGGTGATTTTACTATTAGACCATTTTGTCATCTGCAGAAATTGTGGCATTTAGGCATAAATTCTCAGGAAGATGTTAACAGGAACTCAAACTTTCACTTCTCCATATTGGTCTGTGTTTTGAAATCCTTTAAAAAGCAGTGATCTCTAAACAGACAGTGCTGCCCTATTTTTCAACAACTATATCTGTCCCTATGTATTAAAGTTGAACTTTAGGCAAAGACGATTTTATAAACTTTTAGATGGCAAAAAGTTACCTTGACCTGTGTGTAGTAAAGCTCCAGCTCTCTCCTCTGTACCACATCCATGTTTGTATTTTCCAGATTAATTCAATATATAATTAACTTTTGTCTCTTCCACGGCGTCAGTGTCTCTTCTTGGGCCGCTCCGCGCAATGGGAGGCTCCCGCTGTGTGAGGCTTCGCTGCGTCTGACAGGTCTTTTATAACGGAGGGCGGGGCCACCTGGTGACCCCGCCCCCTCTGACGCACGGGGACGTAATGGGGACTTCCCTATGGCTTTCCCCATGACGTCAGAGGGGGGCGGGGTCACCAGGTGGCCCCGCCCTCCGTTATAAAAGACCTGTCAGGCGCAGCGAAGCCTCACGCAGCAGGAGCCTCCCATTGCGCGGAGCGGCCCAAGAAGAGACGCCGACGCCATGGAAGAAGATGCCGGACGAGAAGACCAGAGCAAGAAGAAGCGGATCGGAGGAAGAAGAAGATGGAAGAAGAAGATGGAAGAAGATGCCGGAAGGAGAAGATGAAGAAACCGAAGGATGAAGAAAAGAAGAAGGAAGAAGACCAGAAGAAAGAAGATAAAAGAAGATTTTATGAAAGGAATTGTCAAAGACCGTCTCCTGTTATTTTTTACCATTTTTGTCACTTTTTTGGTGAAATGGTAGGGGTACTTTTGTACCCCCTTACTATTTCACACAGGGGGGGGGGGGCGGGATCTGGGGGTCCCCTTGTTAAAGGGGGCTTCCAGATTCCGATAAGCCCCCCGCCCGCCGACCCCCACAACCAATGGCCAGGGTTGTGGGGAAGAGGCCCTTGTCCTCATCAACATGGGGACAAGGTGCTTTGAGGGGTCACAGACCCCCAAAGCCCCCTCCCAATGTTGAGGGCATGTGGCCTGGTACGGTTCAGGAGGGAGGGGGGGTGCTCTCGTCCCCCCCCTCTTTTCCTGCGGCCTGCCAGGTTGCGTGCTCGGATAAGGATCTGGTATGGATATTTAGGGGGACCCCTACGTCATTTTTTTTTTTTTAATTTGACGCAGGGTTCCCCTTAATATTCATAGCAGACCTGAAGGGCCTGGTATTTGAATTTGGGGGGACCCCCACGCTTTTTTTTTTATCAATGACTTTTTTTTTATCAATGACTTTCAATGAATGACTGTATTACGGGAGCCGACAATTCATTAGCCGCAAGTGATTTTAAATAGCTTTTTTTCCTGCAAAAATGACACTTTGTGCAGGGACTGTTCTAAGCACAGGAAACATGCGCCCCTTCACAGGCATACTATAGACACCCCCCAGGTACAAAATTTAAAGCAATATTACACTTTTATTGTTTCACATTAAGCATTATTAAAATCACTGCTCCTGAAAAAACGTCAGTTTTTAAAAAAAAATTGCATTGATACATGTCCCCTGGGGCAGGACCCAGGTCCCCAAACACTTTTTATGACAATAACATGCATATTAGCCTTTAAAATTAGCACTTTTGATTTCGAACGTTCGCATCCATTGTAATTAATAGGGTTCTAATGTTCGCACGAACTTTAGGTCCGTTTGCGGGTTCTGTTTGTTATGACTAAGGCCGTTTTGGGCAGAAACACTTTAATTTGTCTGAGCTTTTATCCCTGTCAATAAAATGTATTATTAAAATAATTTTAACCACTTGACCTCCAAATTTAACCCCCTTCATGACCAGGCCATTTTTTGGGATACGACACTGTGTTACTTTACCTGACAATTGCGCGGTCATGCAATGCTGTACCCAAATAGAATGTCATTTTTTTCTACAAATAGCGCTTCCTTTGGTGGTATTTGATCACCACTGCGATTTTTAGTTATTGTGCTATAAACAAAGAAAGACTGCCAATTTTGAAAATAAAAAAAATATATATTTTTACTTTCTGCTATAAAACATATACAATAAAAAAATTTAAAAATCGAACTTCTTCATAAGTTTAGGCCAATATGTATTCTGCTACATATTTTTGGTAAAAAAAAAAACACAAACTATGGTATATATACTGGAATTTTTATTTAATTATTTTTTTATACTAGTAATGGTGGTGATCAGCGACTTATAGCAGAACTTTGATATTGCGGTGGGAAATCAGACAATAACTGACACTTTGTGGGAACCAGTGACACTAATACAATGATCAGTGCTAAAATATGCACTGTCACTGTACTAATGACACTGATTGGGAAGGGGTTAAACATCTAGTGCGATTAAAGGGTTAACTGTGTGCCTAGCCAGTGTTTTTGTGTATAGACACAAAAATCCATCACTTTCCCCGTCAGAACGGAGCTCTACCTTGTTTAGATCGGTACATATATATGTGTATATATATATATATATATATATATATATATATATATATATACATGATTCTGTAACAGGTGGCACTGCATCACAATGGCAAAGAAACTACGGTTCCCAGGGAGCTATGTGGCCTGGGACGAAGAGTAGAGAGGAATTCAGTGAGCTGCTTGGGAAGGCTCGGGGAAATTGACGCCAGACCGAGAAAGGAAGCAGATGTCCAGGAGTGCTGAGTCCATGGGCACTCGCCTTTCAGTGCAGCCTACACAGCAACAAGGAATTGCTAAATAACATTATATAATGAAGGATACGAGCCATTAAGTGTAGCAGCCAAAAGTTTTATTATAGTAAGGAACAGATTAGATACTCACAATCATGTGCTGAGAATCGAGCCGATCAGCGGAATATAACCACTTGGTGTGTGTCCTCCTTCTCCTCCTTCTCTAGCAGCAGCAGCAGCGGTGTCCAGGACCCTAAAAGCTGACCAGCAACTATGGATACATGAGCCGGCAAGACATCATTATACCATTATGAATCCTTAGTAATAATAGAAATCGAATCAGTGATATAGCTCCACTGGACCATGTGCAAAGCCGTTTCAATTTAAGCAAAAAGGTGTTTATTTTTCTTCAGGCAAAAACACAAAGAAATGCTTCCAGCAGCAAAACAAAATGCAACACAAAAGTCAGCTTGTCTTCAGCACAAGACAGCATAAACAAAATATTCCTAAATATTCCTAATTACCCCAGGGTTATCACAGTCCCAGTCTGCCTATCTGGCAGCTTCAAGCCAACATGCAGCACTTCAAACAGGTGTTCGCTGCTAATCCTTCGCTTGAAGCATCTGTCTGCACCACAAACCCTTTAGAAAAATCTGGAGCTACGAGCACTGGATGCTGGCACAATGCCGTCTTAAGCTTCTGAAAAGCTTATTTGGCATCTGCATTCCACTTTATCATCACTGACTTCCTACCTTTGGTTAAGTCAGTCAATGGTGCAGCAATGATGGCAAGGTCGGGGACAAACCTCCGGTAATAGCCAACTATGCCCAAAAATGCTCTGACCTGCTTTTTTGTTAGGGAACGATGCCAGTCCTGTATGGCTTCCACCTTACTCATTTGAGGCTTCACCAGCCCTCTACCCCCAATGTACCCTAGGTACTTGACTTCCTACGACTGCCTGAACCCAGGGAATATGGGACTCCCAATCAGTACTGAAAATGACTATGTCGTCCAGGTAGACCGAAGCATATTGTCGATGTGGACCCAATGTTTTATCCATGGCCCGTTGGAATGTGGTGGGGGCAGAGTGTACATGACATTCTTTTATATTGGAAGTGGCCTTCCGGGGTTGAGAAGGCTGTTTTCTTCCTGGCTTCCCTGGTTAGGGGAATCTGCCAGTACCCTTTTGTGAGATCCAGCGTGGTGATATATCTGGCAGGATCCAACCTCTCAATTAATTCGTCTACCCCGGGGCATGGGATAGGCATAAAACTTGGAGACTTCATTAAGTTTCCTAAAGTCATTGCAGAAGCGCAGAGTGCAATTGGGTTTTGGTACCAACACGATTGGGATCGACCACTCACTCTGCGAAAATCTTCAATGACCTCAAGCTCAAGCATTCTTTTCACCTCTTCAGACACTGCGAGCCTATGTCCTTCTGGGATACGATAAGGCTTTACCAGATTTTTACATTGGGCTCTGTTACAATGTCATGCTCAATGACATTGGTGAGACCAGGCAACCCTGAAAACATGTCCCAATTTCTTTGCAGAAACTCTTTCGCTTGTTGGGTTTGTAGTTTAGACAGGGTAGCAGCAACCTGCACCAGGTCAAGTCCTGCAGGGTCCCCTGACTCTACACCTACCACTGCAGATACCTGTTCTCTGTCTCTCCAGGGTTTTACCAAGTTTACATGATAGATCTTTTAGGGCTTTATTTTTCCTGGCTGGTGTACCTTGTAGTTCACCTCACCCACTGGTCAGTTATCCTGGCCTCTGTTTTTTTGGCCCCCGGGTGTCCTACCAGTGCTTTATTCTGGGCTAGATCGAGAAGCAACTGCATCCAGGTCTGGGGGCACTGGCCTTGAGGATGTTTCCCCTTCATCCTCCTCAACTGGGATCTGCAATGGGGATAGTTTCTCTTCATCCTCCCCCAACATAACCTGTAATGGGGAGACCCCCCCCCCCCCTCAGAAGTCAACTCGGTTTTGAGACCTGAAACAGGAACATTATCACCCAAATCAACATTCTCTTCAATGTCATTATCAACGACAGGTATCTCCACATTAGGGGTGTGTGTTGTGGGGGGTTCAGGCCCGGATATCTCAGATGCTGTCCCTTCAAGGCCCAGTGTCCCCAGTCTTCTTGGCTGTCCAGGAAGACCATTCTGTACCTGGTTCCATAGTTCAAGAAACAGCGGACAGTCCTGTCCCACTATAATATCATGTATTAGGCTTTTCACCACCCCAACCTCTTGTGTCACTGAGGTATGGCCATAAGCTGTGGACACCGGGACCAGGGGGTACTCCCTGGTGTCCCCATGGATACATACTACTTGTAGAGTCTTACCTACCGGCAGAGTCTTCCGATCACCCTGGCATATACCAGTGTCCCCATGCTGCCGGAGTTCAGTAGAGCCTTGGAAGGAAGGTGGTTCAGCCACACTTCACACTCAAACTGACCTGCAGTTAGGTCAAGATGGGTGGCACATGCTCTTTGGACATAGAAAGAGCTTCTCCTGCCATTTTCGCACTCCACGGGATCTTCCTGAACTGGGCACTGTGCCCAGGTATGTCCCCAGGACCGGCATCACCAACACTGTATCTCCCCCATTATTGGGACAGGGACTGAAGGAAGGAAGATGAGAGAGGGTTTGGGGTCCAAACCCTCTCCCTCGCTGCCCTTGGTGCAGATTCCCCACGTTTGGCAGGCCCGAGCAAGTCCTCCATCATGATATATCTTTCAACCAACTCCACCAGCTGGTCCATGGTGGCAGGGTCTCCGTGGCTTACACAGTGCTGCAGGTCATCTGGCAGGGACATTTGCGGGCCTGTCAACTTTTCTGGTTGCAGCCATTTTTTGACCAGCTGCACCAGTTCATGCATTTGAGACCTTGGTGGTCAGTCAGGTTGGTACCTCCAGCGGTGCACCCTCTGAGCCTGGATGGCCGCGGTCACCCCCAGGCGGGCCAGGATCTCTGCCTTCAGATGCTCATAGTCCCTGACGTGCTTGGTTGGCAGGTCAAAGTAGGCCTTTTTCGGTAAGAAAAGGGAGAGATCATTCCAGCCCATAGTTCACGGGGCCACCCCTCTCTCTCTCTGCTATCATTTCAAAGGGAGTGAGAAAGGCCTCCACATCATCATTTGGAGTCTGTTTCTGCAAGACAGGGTTGGCCCCCATGACTACTTGGTTGCCAGGGGCAACGGCCACTTGCTCCCGTCCCTGAGAGAGACGCTGCACTGCCTCCTGCAAGACAGCCACTTGTGCCTGCGTGGTTTCCTGCTGGGCTGAAAACTGGGCAGCCACCAAACAGATATTTTCCTGCTGTGCAGCTATGGCCTGTGCCATGGCCTACTGCTGCTGGACCATCGCCTCCTCATGGCGACGGTTTGCCTCGATGGAGGCTTGCTGCTGGGTCACAGTAGCTTAATTGCCTTGATGACCTCCTCCATGTCTTTTCCTGCTGCTTGCAGTGCCTGAACTGATTTCACCCAAGACATGCTATAGGTACACTGTCTCTTTAAATGTCAGTTTTCAGGTTTAAACGGCATTCGCGGCTGCAATGCACTCTGCCCGCATCCTTCACCAATTGTTAAGTTTGGGGTTTATAACTCCAGGGGACCATTTGCAAAGCCGTTTAAATTTAAACAAAATGGTGTTTATTTTTCTTCAGGCAAAAACACAAAGAAATGCTTCCAGCGGCAAAACAAAATGCAACACAAAAGTCCGCTTGTCTTCAGCACAAAACAACATAAACAAAATATAACCAAATACTCAGTTCATAGATGGGACTTTACCCCAGGATTATCACAGTCCCAATCTGGCTATCTGGCAGCATCCAGCCAACATGCAGGACTCCAAACAGGTGTCTTACTCTGTCTCCCACACCATCACACCTAGCACTGCTTCCTGTTTTAAGTGCTGGTTCCTGTGGCCCTTAATCCTGTGGGGACTGGAGTCCCTGTAGTCGGGAGTGAAGACCCTTTTCCCACCTGAATATCACTTCAGGGCCTCCTAAATTCCAGGTCTCAAATACCGCTCTACTTACACAGAGAGAACTGCGAGACAGTCCTCTCTTTAATATGGCTATCCTGGGACTTCCTCACCCATCTTGGGTGACCCCCTGAATACTCCCACACTTCCCTTAAAGGGACCATAATCCAAATACTGGTGCCACCCAACCCTGGTGTCCTGTACAATATACAGTATCTCACAAAAGTGAGTAAACCCCTCACATTTCTGTAAAAAAAAATTGTATATCTTTTCATGTGACAACACCGAAGAAATTACACTTTGCTACAATGTAAAGTAGTGAGTGTACAGCTTGTATAACAGTGTAAATTTGCTGTCCCCTCAAAATAACTCAACACACAGCAATTAATGTCTAATGTGTCATTCGATACTCTCTCACCGCTTGTGAAGGTCAATTTGTCTGCAGTGATTCCTGGAAAAAGATTGAATACAGTAGACCAGTGCAGCAAGCCGCGTGGTCACGCCTAGACGTGTTTCGTCATTATGTCTTTCTCAATAGGCATGGCCACACGGCAAGGACTTGCAACTTTATAGACAATAGTCTGTTGAGTCTTAAACCCCTTCTAATACTTGGGGACAGATCTTCAGCGGCACTCACCACAGACGATCTGAGCTGGAATAAAACGCATAGCGATCCACACCGCCAGCATCTCCAGACTAATTGTATAGTGTATTGGGCCAGCGGCATTCGACATCCCAGCAACAACATAATTGGAGGATCGGTCGCCACCGGCCACCCTGCGGTACAATAGCTATCAGCTGACTATACATGTGCAAAACTCACATTTACTATGATAAAACCTACAAACATGATACATAATAAGTTGTGCTGATCGTCCAAAATAAAATTATTATTTTCATTTGATAGATTCCACAGACAATCATGGATCACACATGTGCCACACCACTGTCAATGTAATATACATAACGTCCATAGTGCCACCCATTTCACCCGATTTCCCAGGTGATAAAATGATCCTGGCAATCCATCAAATCATCCAATTGATGACTCTTAAATCATATATACAAAGAGGATATCCGAGAGACTGCATATATAATTAAAATGTTAATGTAACAATGAATTCATTAGTATAAAATTCAAAATCATATATATATATATATATATATATATATATATATATATACAGTGGTGTGAAAAAGTGTTTGCCCCCTTCCTCATTTCCTGTTCCTTTGCATGTTTGTCACACTTAAGTGTTTCGGAACATCAAACCAATTTAAACAATAGTCAAGGACAACACAAGTAAACACAAAATGCAATTTGTAAATGAAGGTGTTTATTATTAAAGGTGAAAAAAAATCCAAACCATCATGGCCCTGTGTGAAAAAGTGATTGCCCCCCTTGTTAAAACATACTATAACTGTGGTTGTCCACACCTGAGTTCAATTTCTCTAGCCACACCCAGGCCTGATTATTGCCACACCTGTTCACAATCAAGGCATCACTTAAATAGGAGCTGCTTGACACAGTAAGGTCCACCAGAAGATCCTTAAAAGCTACACATCATGCCGAGACCCAAAGAAATTCAGGAACAATTGAGAAAGAAAGTAATTGAGATCTATCAGTCTGGAAAGGGTTATAAAGCCATTTCCAAAGCTTTGGGAATCCAGCGAACCACAGTGAGAGCCATTATCCACAAATGGCGAAGACATGGAACAGTGGTGAACCTTCCCAGGAGTGGCCGGCCGCCCAAAATTACCCCAAGAGCGCAGCGACGACTCATCCAAGAGGTCACAAAAGACCCCACAACAACGTCCAAGGAACTGCAGGCCTCACTTGCCTCAGTTAAGGTCAGCGTTCATGCCTCCACCATCAGGAAAAGACTGGGCAAAAATGGCCTGCATGGCAGAGTTCCAAGGAGAAAACCACTGCTGAACAAAAAGAACATCAAAAATGGCCTGCATGGCAGAGTTCCAAGGACCTGGAAGACTTGCCGTGATAAAAGGAACTATGAATTCTGCTGTCTACCAAGAGATCCTGAATGTCCGACCATCTGTTCGTGTACTCAAGCTGAAACGAACTTGGGTTCTGCAGCAGGACAATGATCCTAAACACACCAGCAAGTCCACCACCGAATGGCTGAAGAAAAACAAAATGAAGACTTTGGAGTGGCCTAGCCAAAGTCCTGACCTGAATCCTATTGAGATGTTGTGGTATGACCTTAAAAAGGCCGTTCATGCTCGAAAACCCTCTAATGTAACTGAATTAGGACAATTCTGCAAAGATGAGTGGGCCAAAATTCCTCCAGGACGCTGTAAAAGCCTCATTGCACGTTATCGCAAACGCTTGGTTGCAATTGTTGCTGCTAAGGGTGGCCCAACCAGTTATTAGGTTTAGGGGGCAATCACTTTTTCACACAGGGCCATGATGGTTTGGATTTTTTTTCACCTTTAATAATAAACACCTTCATTTACAAATTGCATTTTGTGTTTACTTGTGTTGTCCTTGACTATTGTTTAAATTGGTTTGATGTTCCGAAACACTTAAGTGTGACAAACATGCAAAGGAACAGGAAATGAGGAAGGGGGCAAACACTTTTTCACACCACTGTATATATATATATATATATATATATATATATATATATATATATATATATATATAAGAATACATTTTGCAGGCCTTGTGTGCATAAACACAGCCCAATACCCCTGGGGGATGCTTAGGGTAAAGATAGACACTGATAAGGTATATGCAATTCAAAAAGTGTGTGTATTTATTGAAAGAGACACATATCAATGCATATGGTATACAATACAAAATGTTCAGATATCACGACATACAAAATAGCATATATAGTTTTTTAAGCATGTCACAGCATGAACATAAAATGTTGAGACAGGGAAAACTTGCATTATGCGTATATTTTCAGGAGAAACGCCAGCATGTTTCGGACTTTAGTCCTTTTTCAAGGCAGTTTAAAATCCTTTTGTTTCACATCTATAATGTGTGAATAAATCAAAAAGTAGTACATAGAGTTTGCAACAAAAAATACTGTTTGTTTTTCTACCATATAGAGCGGGATAATGTATTAATATTGTAGATGTGGTACTCACATGCAGTATTTGTTTGGAAAAAATGCCAGGAAAGGTAAGAGGCCAAAATATTGGCTTAGATAGCAGGTATATGCACTGGAATAGTCTCTGTGTGAGATAAAAGCAAAGTAAATATTGCCATAAGGCTGAACAGCAGGCTGCAATGGGTTCAGGCAGTTGCAAGGTCCTGGACAAGAGAGAGGCTGTGGACGTGTAGCCAAGCAGTATGTAAAGCTAAAATAGAGTAAGAGATATAGATTTGTAAATAAATGGTAGCATGGCATGGGCGGCCATAGAGGTGAAGAAAATGGCATAAAAGTTTGTTACCTGAGTCTCAAGATGTCTGGGGAAAGTTGTCAGTAAACGCCAATGAGTAGAGAGCATGTGTGAGCCCTCCATGGCGGGCAGTTTAAATGCAGTAAGGTAATTGCTATCAGCTGTGTGTGTGCGCATCATGTTGCGTAGAAATAGCTGATTAAGGATTGGCTAAATGAGAAAGAGAAGCGCCGAATAGCGCTGTTTGTATTCCCCATAGGACCTCTGACGGGGCGGCGCTGGGTGCGAGCACGCCCAGAGTGGGAGGAGTCGCGTACATATATAGGAGATCTTCGTATTGAATAGAAATATTGGGCAATGTTAATTAGGGAAGTTAGGAATATACACATTATCTCACAAAAGTTAGTACACCCCTCACATTTATGTAAATATTTTATTATATCTTTTCATGTGACAACACTGAAGAAATGACACTTTGCTACAATGTAAAGTAGTGAGTGTACAGCTTGTAAAACAGTGTAGATTTGCTGTCCCCTCAAAATAACTCAAACACAGCCATTAGTGTCCAAACCACTGGCAAAAAAAGTGAGTACACCCCTAAGTGAAAATATCCAAATTGGGCCCAATTAACCATTTTCCCTCTCTGGGGTCATGTGACTTATTAGTGTTACAAGGTCTCAGGTGTGAATGGGGAGCAGGTGTGTTAAATTTGGTGTTATCGCTCTCATTCTCTCTTACTGGTCATTGGAAGTTCAACATGGCACCTCATGGCAAAGAACTCTGGGGATCTAAAAAAAATAATTTTTCTTTGTTTCTTTACATAAAGATGACCTAGGCTATAAGAAGATTGCCAAGACCCTGAAACTGAGCTCCAGCATGGTGGCCAAAACCATACAGTGGTTTAACAGGACAGGTTACACTCAGAACAGGCCTCGCCATGGTCGATCAAAGAAGTTGAGTGCACGTGCTCAGTGTCATATCCAGAGGTTGTCTTTCGGAAATAGATGTATGAGTGCTGCCAGCATTGCAGCAGAGGTTGAAGGGGTGGGGGGGGGGGGGGGTCAGCCTGTCAGTGCTCAGACCATACGCCACACACTGCATCAAATTGGTCTGCATGGCTGTTGTCCCAGAAGGAAGCCTCCTCTAAAGATGATGCACAAGAAAGCCCACAAACAGTAAGCTGAAGACAAGCAGACTAAGGGCATAGATTACTGGAACCATGTCCTGTGGTCTGATGAGACAAGGATAAATGTATTTAGTTCACTCATGAAGAGGTTGGCTAAGCTGGGCACAAATTTTTCATCCATAGCAACCCCCCTATTCTGAGTGTAGAAACGGCCATCGAACCCCCGAGGTCTTTTTTAGGGAGAGGGAATCCAAGAGGACGAGGCTCTCGCTCATGGAGGGGGCGCCCTCCTCGCTCCTTCCAACCTCCCAGAGAACAGGGATGGTGGTGCCCTCCGGAGATGGAGAGACCATACACCCCACAGGTAGGGGAACAAAGGAACATAAACACATCAGAGGGTGTAGGGCAGGACAAAGAGTCCAAGAGAAAAAGAAGAAGGGAGACAGACTAACAGGGATCTATAACCTCACCAATATTACCTTAACAGACAAAGAAATGAATATCCTAAACACTGGTTTAAAATGTTCCACAAAAAAAACCCATCAATAAATTTAATGTCTATATTGACATTCATAAATATGTACGTAAGATAAACATGAAAAAGTATTTTTTGGGCAACACTCAACGGCTTCTGACTGTTAAACTGTTTAACAGTCATTAAACTCGTTGTGGCCACTCATTAAAATTAGAAGAAGAAAAGAGGTTTAACCTTAAACTACGCAGAGGGTTCTTTACTGTAAGAGCAGCAAGGATGTGGAATTCCCTTCCACAGGTCTCAGCAACTCCCCTTTGGGGATGCACTCACCAGAAATATGATAAAAATGGGCATTTAAATCATAAAAGACAGGCGTTTGTCCCTTTAAAAGTATTGCAGCAGCGCTAAAATGCACTCTGCCTGTCTGTCCCGTCCGTCCGCCGGAAATCGGGCTCCAAAGCGATGTGTAGAGCGGTGTCAGCCTCTACTTCCTGGTCGCTTGGTGGCTGGAGCGCACACTGGAACGCATTCGTCACTTCCTGCGAGGTCACGGCCCTGACGCGTTTCGTCACTTCCGGACACCCTCAGACGACGTCCGGAAGTGACGAAACGCGTCAGGGTCGTGACCTCGCAGGAAGTGACGAATGCGTTCCAGTGTGCGCTCCAGCCACCAAGCGACCAGGAAGTAGAGGCTGACACCGCTCTACACATCGCTTTGGAGCCCGATTTCCGGCGGACGGACGGGACAGACAGGCAGAGTGCATTTTATTACAAAGCTAATGATTATTTGTTTATGGGTACGCAGATTTGAATAAGGGGGGTATTGGATATTACAATAAAGTTTAATTTTACCAAACTGTACTACGCTATCTGCACCATTATTTTCTTCATATATGGATGCTGGGTTGGAGTGGATCCTTTCCTATTTCTGGTGAGTGCATCCCCAAAGGGGAGTGTGTACTGCACGCGGTGAAACGTGGATATCCGGTGGAAGGTGTATCACTCTTTCTTTGCGATTTGAGGCTCACTACACCATTATGAACTTTATTTTGGGTCACCATGCTTTTTAATGAACTTTCTTGACACAAAAAGACTGTATTTTTAGCGCTGCTGCAATATTTTAAAGGGACAAACGCCTGTCTTTTATGATTTGTGTTTTACCCGGTCTTTTAATATTGCCTTTTTACCAATTGTATCGTATTTTATAGTGGCTGCTTTACTGATACTTAATAGTGTTATTAGGTATTGATACATGTGTCTATGAATTATCCCTAAGTACGTTAAATCCAGGAGCGCGGAGTGATAGGCCCATAGGACGGCAGATTTTTGAGGCACTATCCTTTTCGATTGTAGTTTCAAGAAACTATTAGATAAGCACCTGAACGACCACAACATACAGGGATGAGGAACCTCATTGATAATGTTAGCTATAACAAAACGCGTCTGAGGGTTAACGTGCTGATGTCACCACGCGAAACAGGACGAGAGCGTCTATGTGTTTGTAGCCGGCCGGCTCTGCGAATTTTAAAACTCTGCTGTTTTATCTCTACAAGTTTGTAAGTGCAAACGTTTTACTTTTAATAAACCTTTTAGTACTATATTACGCCATGGTCTATATGCTTTTTCCCCTGGGTACTGGCTAAAAGCTCCTAGTCTACAACCGGCACACTCCAGGCTGTGGAGGATTCCTTGCTCTCTGATCGCAGTATATGCTTCCCCTATCTGGGATTGTGGTAAGGAGGCAGCCTATCTGATAAGAGTGCATGTTTGCTGGCTTGTGTTTTCTCTCTGGTAAGGAGGCACTTTGTAAGATAAGTTTTTACGGATCACGCGGATGCACTTCACTGCTCTGGATTAAGTGGGAGATCTTTTGGAAAGGACCTTCTGATTTATTTGTGTTTTTTTATTCTTTGGCATCTGGTAAGGAGGCCCTTTAAGAGGTGGTGGTGCACATTTATATTAATTTTCCGTCACGGGTGTCTTTAAAATTTGGCACTCAACCTATTCACCCAGTCTTTTAGTGACACATTTCTTGCAAAGTGTAGCAGTATTATGCTATGGTATATTTTCTGCTTTTTCCGGTAATGTGTAACCTTATCGTGTGAGCATCACTTTTGGGAAGAGACGAGTACTACACCACATTTCTTGCTGTGCTTTCTTCTAACAACCCGGATCATCAACCCAGGCTGGGTTAAAGCCATATGCAATTTTTTGGCTTACATCTGGTAAGCATGCTTATTCATAAGAGCAGGGATCAATACTGCTGAAAAATATTATTACTGCTGAGAGATATCATCTTCACTAAAAGAAACTGTTTCTTGGATTGGTTTATATTTCCTACCTCCATATAGACTCTATGAGCGCGATTTTTTTCTTTATATTATATTTGTGTTTATCTCATTATTATTGCAGCTATACTTAGAGTCTTTTTAATCTATATGTATGTGTGACTAGCGCAGTTTTTTACCCTTTATTTAATACCTGTAACATAGCTGTCTATTAGGTCATTCTTGCGGCTGGCTGCTGACTGCTGGATATACTCCAAGCCCCTAGTAACGTCTGGCTTATTAGTCACCGGAGGTGATGGGAAGATCAAAGGCCCTGGCTGGGTATTAGCCACAAGCTCAGACAACTTGTGCAGCTGGTAAGCTTGCACTCTATGTGGTGGTGGATGCATGTTGTCTCATATGAAGTTACGGAAGATTTTATGACATGGTGCTTTATCTACATTTTTTTTCTTTGGAACTTTTTAAGGACTGAGGGTTCACTTATTTATCATTTATGCTCACTTATTATTTGCTTTGTTTGGAGTCATTCTTTGTGATTTATTTTCAATTTGATCGGACTGATCGATCTGACTGATTTCATTTCATTGCACGTTTGTTCAAAAAAATATTTGAGCGCAGCTTCTTATGTTTTTGATTTATATTTGTGCGTATTTCACTTTGAGTTGCAGCTGGTGTGGAGCATTTAAACAGCGCAGTTTTTCTCTTTAACATTTATCAATACATATTGGTCACCATCCTACGTGGCTATGAAATATTCCGAAGGGACAGTTCATGTGGATAAGGAGGAACTGTACCTCTGAATCCGACTTCCTGCTTCAATCAGATGTGTTAAAAATTTGATTTATGGAAAAAGGATATAAAGTAGAACAGTTGAATTCAACAATTCAACAAGTAGGTCAACACTCCCAAATGTGGTGTGGTGTATCAGTAACTTCCATTCCCAATTTTGAGAAGTAGTACAGATTTTACAAAAGCTTTGGATATTCTAAGTATGGACAAGACCCTTAAAGCGGTGGTATACTCATTTTGTAACTTTTACCTACAGGTAAGCCTATAATAAGGCTCCCTCAGCGTGGACCGAGTGAGATGCCGGCGCCTTGTTCTAAGCAGGGCCATCTTAAGAGCATTATAGGCCCCCGGGCAATACAGTGCACTGGGGCCCTGTCTACACGATCACGCACGAGAATAAAAATGCAAATTATCAATAAGGATATATTTATTGGTACTTCCAACAAAATCAGTGTTTAAACATTAACACAAACGTTTGGACAATATAACATGAGCTTGGAAAGCAAGAAATTGGAAAAAAAGAAATTACAAATTGAAATGGGACAGTACAAAATCACTAATTATTTATTAAATTTGCGATACTTCTTTGTAGAGAATTCCTTTATAATTGGCTTGAAGTCAATGGTTTTAGTGATGTCATTTTCTATACACATGAGTGAAAGCCAGTTCAAACGCTGCTGCCCCATTGTGCTGCGAAGCTCATTTTTTATTAGTTTCAATCTTGAGAATGAACGCTCTCCTGCACAGTTGGTCACCATCATGCACATGAACACTCTGAGTGCAATTTCCACATTCGGAAAAACAGATTTCAAGTTGTCTGAAATTATTTTTCTGTACAATGCAGGGAGAGTCTCACAATTTTGATCAAGAATCATGTAGTGCTTGAGATGCTCACATTCATTTAGTAGGTCACCATAATCAAGATCTTTGTGATAAACACTAGCCAGATATTCAAATTTTTTGTTTAGCTCATCAGAACTAATTGTTTTTAATTCACAGAAGAATGAAAACATATTTCCAATCAATGAATAGGCTTCTGCACGTTTTGTCAGTGCAGGAATTAGAGAGTCCAGAACAGGAAGGAATGTTTCCACCTTAAACTTTTCACTTTTACTAAGAAGTACCTCTTCTGCTGATCCGTCATATCTAGTGAGGCGTACACTTCGCTTTCGTTCCCGTTTTTCCTTATAATCTGAATCTGGACACCTACTCCTGGCTTTCAATTCATATGCACTAAATTTGTCTCTAGTATCCTGAAGATACGTTTTTAGAGACTCAAGAAGGTTCATGGCAACAAGTATGTTCACATCCTCTGATTGCAGGACCTTGCTTGTTTTGTTGACTCTTTCCAAAATGTCATTCCAAAGAATTGTGAGGAAGATCGTTTCCAGGTTTTCCATTTTGTCACTCAATCCTTCTGCCTCTCGCCTTGTGTTTATTTCCTGTTCAGTGTCAGCTGATACAGAATCTAGTGCATTTTTAATTTTCTCAAAGCCCTCATGTAAAGCATGAACAGCATCAAAATGTGCCGACCATCTTGTGTCAGACAGACGCTTGACCACAATGTTTTTTTCAAGAGATGATGCAAGAACATTCCATCGATGTGTGGAAGTAGAGAAGAATGAATAAAGACGCTGAACAAAGTCAAAGAATTTTACAGTCTGTAGACAACACTCTGCTGCTTTTACTCCCACCAGGTTCAGGCTGTGTCCAGCACAGGGGACATACATGGCGAACTCATTCAACTGAAGAATCCATGCTTGCAATCCAGTATAGCGTCCAGACATATTTGAGGCATTGTCATATGACTGACCACGGCAGTTGGATAGTGGAATTTTGTTCTTATTAAGGAATCCCACAACAGTGTCGGCTAGATTCTTTGCTCCATGCGAAAAGATGGGAATGAACTTAAGAAAACGTTCCACGGGCTCACATCCTCGAATGTACCGGACAGTAAATGTCAGTTGATCGGTGTGTGAGATGTCTGGAGTGGAATCCACACTTATTGAATAATATTTTGATTCTTTTATTTCTTCAAGAATAGCAGAAAGAACATGTTGTCCCATTATTTCAATGAATTCCTCACAAATAGTGGCAGATAAATATGATGGGTTCCCCTTTCCTGGATTCCCATACAATTTAAGATGTTCTTCCAAAAAAGGGTCAAATTCACTTAACAGCTCAAGAATACCCAAATAGTTTCCAATTGTTTGGTTTTCTCCACGAAATGGCAGACCTCTGGAGGCAAGAAAGCGAATTGCAGAAACCACTCGTGTCAACACTTTATGCCAATACTCCTGCTCTGAGCGAAGTTGTTGAAGTAATAGTGTATCGACATTTCCAGTTTCTTTATGGCGAATCAAATATGCCGTCATGCACTTGTGATGTTCTTCTCCATTTTCATGATCACCAATAACATTGCTATGTTTCCAGTCATTGAATCCTGATGTAGCAAAGGGAGATTCTGTCTTGGAAAATAGGCGACATGCAAAGCAGTACAAACGACCTTGGGATGGTGAATAGAGTAGCCATTCACGCTTTACACACTCGCCATTCCGCAATTCACGTTTAAACACATTCTTTGACAAATACCTTGTCTGTGTATTTTCTCTTCCAGGTCCTGTATACACTCTGCTTGAGTTTAAAAGGTTGCTGTCATGATTTTGGCATGCTGTTGGCCCACTACGAATCCAGTAATCCACTGTACTAGTATTCCTAATATCCCATAGCCCCGGATCTGTGTCTTGGTTTGCAAACTCCCTTACTGATACAGATATGGGCATTTCCTCTTGTGGATTTTCCCCAGCAGCAGGATCAGATGGTATTTCTGCTGGAATTGGAGTGCATGTAGATGTGGACGCTACATCTGGAGGAGCAGAACTACTGGCTGACTTTACACCTGGATTGAGCCAAGATGTTAACTTTGGAAGTTTGCACATTTTCTCTTTCTCCTCTGCAGCCTTTTTCCTCTTCTGTGCTCCACTCAAAACATTACGTTTCATTTCTGCTCTAAAACTTATTTTCACCAACACGTAATAGTTTCTTTTTCCTCACCTTTCTTACACTTCCTCGAACTAGTGGCAACTCTAAGATTGATATATAAGGGGGACATATAAGATATTAGTCAAAACTTGGGGGGGCCGGGCACTAATAACTCACCACTAAATCATACAACTAAAAAAAACGAAATAAATATATATAAATGTACACACACTCTGGTGCTGCCTGGTGGGTATTAATGCTGGCGTGGGTACTGCTGGTGGGTATTAACCACTTCCCACCCGGCCACTGTACATATACGGCCGGGTGGGAGCCGTCTACTTCTGAATGGACGTTCCGGAACGTCCTTCAGAAGTAGAGGGATCCCGATGCGGCCGTGTCACCCGGACACGGCGCATCTCGGATCGGCAGGAGGGCTCGGTGATTGGCCCTCCTGATCACATGACGGCCGTGTCGAATCACAGCCGTCATGTGATGTAAACAAACAGCCGGTTGCTAGGCAATCGGCTCTCCTCTCCTCACACGGAAGTCGTCGGTGAGGAGAGGAGAGCGGATCGCTGCAGCCGGCTGGTGATCAGTGAGTATTAGCTGTTTTTTTTACTCCCTGATCACCAGTCTAGTGTCCCCACAGTAAAACACACATGTCCCCAAAACACACATGTCCCCAAATAATAAAAACACATGTCCCTCACATATGTCCCAGTAAAATAACATGTGCCAATGATTATCTGCACACATATGTCCGTGATCACCTGCACACACCTGTACATGATCATTTGCGTACATATGTCCATGATCACGCGAACCAATTATTATACACTTAGCGGAATTTTTTTTACAAAAAAAACATGTAGCAGAATACATTTTGGCTTAAATTTATGACAAAATTTGGTTTTATTGGATTTCTTTTAAAAAAGAAAGGAGAAAATATTGTTTTTTTTCAAAATTTCCGCTATGTTTTCGCTTATATCGCAAAAAATAAAAAACGGAGTCGCGAATAAATACCACCAAACTAAAGCTCTATTTGTGCAAACAAAATGATAAAAAATTCATTTGGTTACAGCATTGTATGACCGCGCAATTGTCATTGAAAGTGCGAGAGCGCTGAAAGCTGAAAATTGGTCTGGGCAGGAAGGGTGTTTAAGTGCACAGTAAGCAAGTGGTTAATAATGCTGGCGTGTGTACTGCTGCCTGGCTTCTCTGAGACGTTAAAGTGTGACAGGAAGCATGCAGCTGCAGTAGAGAGCAGAGCCGATGCTTCCTGTATCTGTCACAGGTGGAGTGCATTTCATATCACTCCGCCTGTGAAGAGCCGGAACTACACAGAAAGAATCAGCTCCGTTTTTCACAGTGACAGCTGACTCACACTGCCCGCCGTTGAGTTGTTGACTGATATCGGGACTGATCACGTGGCGGCACTTTGTCTCTGTGAGGGAGTTGCACCGCACAGCACTGGCACAATGCGGCAGTGAACATTGTGACATCTGAATGATGCTTGGCTGGGGTAGCTGGCCAGGTGGGGCCAGGGCCGATCCTAGTGCCACATGTGCCTGGGTGCAGAAATATTTGTGGCGCCCCCACATGGGCATGGTCATCTTACTAACTCCTCCCCTTTACTGAAATGGGCACAGTGGCTGCGTTTTGATGGGCACCGTGGCTGCGTTTAATGGCACAGTGGCTGCGTTTGATGGGCACAGTGGCTGTGTTTGATGGGCACAGTGGCTGTGTTTGATGGGCACAGTGGCTGTGTTTGATGGGCCCAGTGGCTGTGTTTGATGGGCCCAGTGGCTGTGTTTGATGGGCCCAGTGGCTGTGTTTGATGGGCCCAGTGGCAGCTTTTGATGGGCCCAGTGGCTGTGTTTGATGGGCACAGTGGCAGCTTTTGATGGGCACAGTGGCTGTGTTTGATGGGCACAGTGGCTGTTTGATGGGCCCAGTGGCTGTGTTTGATGAGCACAGTGGCAGCTTTGGGTACAGCGGCAGCTTTTGATGGGCACAGCGGCTGTGTTTGATGGGCCCAGTGGCTGTGTTTGATGGGCCCAGTGGCTGTGTTTGATGGGCCCAGTGGCTGTGTTTGATGGGCCCAGTGGCTGTGTTTGATCGGCACAGTGGCAGCTATGGGCCCAGTGGCTGTGTTTGATGGGCACAGTGGCAGCTTTTAAGCACAACTTGAACTTGCTTAGACAGTTAGACAGTGACTTACTTGAGGCTGCCACCCGCCGGCCTCACAGCAAGGCAGCTATCAATCAGGGCCGTCTTTTTGATGCCAAGATGAAGATGGCACAAGATCATCAAGCTTGTTCACTAGCTGCGGCCGTGGTGCGCTATGAAGGCTGGGGCGGGACATGGCAAGAGAGAGAATTTAAATGTAGCACATCGATATCTAGAAATAATAAGCCACCAGTGACATGCTGGGACTTGTAGTTTATTTAATTTAATAGGAAATCAAGAATTATAGCCAATTACACCAATGAGCATACTTGTCACTGATATGATAACCTAGCAAAGCAATGAGTCTCCTACAGGCAGATGTCCTGTGTCAGTAGTATGGAAGGACAGAAGATAAATCAAAGATCACTGAAAGGTTGTACATCCCTTCACCAATCACCTGGACAGATCAGCATTGTGTATTATGACTATAAATACCCCCAGGCCCAGTGCTCAAGTCAGTATGTTGGGACAGACTGTTGAGTGCTATACATTACATGCCATCCTACATTGTTCTGCACTGCAATACAACACCTGGAACACCATACAGAAGAATATAAATAAAAATACCAGATGGAGGCTCAGGCAGGCTCAGGCAGGGGCCGGGCTGTCTTCTCAATCACTCAATGGTAATGCCAAGATGAAGATGAAGTGCTGCGTGCATCAATCTCTTCAGAGAAAAAGAAAGTTTTGCTCCTCTCTCCTCTGCTGAACCGCTCCGCTCCCTCCCTGAAGAACAGCAGAGGTGGGCGGAGCTTCAGCTTGTTCAGTACACGCGGCCGCGGTGCGCTTTGAATGCTGGGGCGGCCGCGGCCCTGACTGACGCTGACGTCACTGGCTGCCTAAGCTAGACGCCGGGCGGCCGGCGAATCTAGCAAGCGACGCAGACATTAAAGCAGATTGCAGCATCAGCGCTGCTGCGCTAAGGATCGGCGGCGGCCATGGGAGTGGGTGCAGCAGGGCCCTCCAGACAAATGGGGCCCCCGAGCAACTGCCCAGCATGCCCAATGGATAAAACGGCCCTGGTTCTAAGGTAAGTATTTCATAATGAGCTAGTATGCAGTGCAAAAAAAAAAAAAAGTCAGCAGGTTTACTCCCGCTTTAATAAGGCTCTCCTGAAGGAACCCGCATTTATCTACAAGAAGTCTTCTTCTTTTGGAGATAGCATAGTTAGAAAGGTCTTAGACCCACCTCAAAGACTGATAATGTTTTGGGATAGAAAAGGGTTTTAGACATGCAGAAGGTGTTATGCATACCAACAAACCAATACACATCTGAGGGGATTATCTACCTTTACTTCAACAGCAAATGGCAGGGAATATGTATTGAATTGTATTGTAACTGTACTGTCTGCCCTCATGTTGTAAAGCGCTGCACAAACTGTCGGCGCTATATAAATCCTGTATCATAATAATGATGATGGGGGGATCGAGGAGTCCAGGATGATGGGTGGGGGGGTAGCAGAGTTCCGGATGATGGAGGGGGGGGAGATAGGGAAGTCCAGGATGATGGGGGGCATAGGGGAGTCCAGGATGATGGGGGGAAGGGGGAGATGGAGGAGTCCAGGATGACACACAGGGATTGGGATTGTGTACTGTGAGGTGTTTGTATCATAGAAGGCACAGAAAAAAATTCAGCACAAGGGGCAGCACTTTCATATTCTCCCCCCTCCCCCAAAGTAACCAACTATTGGTCAACTCTGCACACCACTTTGCTTACCTCTGCACCCTCATCCACAGCTCACCTCTGTACCCCCACCCATCCACAGCTCACCTCTGTACCCCCCTCTCATCCACAGCTCACCTCTGTACCCCCCTCCATCCACAGCTCACCTCTGTACCCCCTCCATCCACAGCTCACCTCTGTACCCCCTCCATCCACAGCTCACCTCTGTACCCCCTCCATCCACAGCTCACCTCTGTACTCCCCTCCACCCACAGCTCACCTCTGTACTCCCCCTCCATCCACAGCTCACCTCTGTACCCCCCCTCCATCCACAGCTCACCTCTGTACTCCCCTCCATCCACAGCTCACCTCTGTACTCCCCTCCATCCACGGCTCACCTCAGTACCCCCCTCCATCCACAGCTCACCTTTGTACTCCCCTCCATCCACAGCTAACCTCTGTACTCCCCTCCTGTACATACCCCCCTCCATCCACAGCTCACCTCAGTACCCCCCTCCATCCACAGCTCACCTCTGTACTCCCCTCCATCCACAGCTCACCTCTGTACCCCCCTCCATCCACAGCTCACCTCTGTACTCCCCTCCATCCACAGCTCACCTCTGTACTCCCCTCCATCCACAGCTCACCTCAGTACCCCCCTCCATCCACAGCTCACCTCTGTACTCCCCTCCAGCCACAGCTCACCTCTGTACCCCCCTCCATCCACAGTTCACCTCTGTACCCCCCTCCAGCCACAGCTCACCTCTGTACCCCCCTCCATCCACAGTTCACCTCTGTACCCCCCTCCAGCCACAGCTCACCTCTGTACCCACCTCCATCCACAGCTCACCTCTGTACCCCCATCCATCCAGAGCTCACCTCTGTACTCCCCTCCATTCACAGCTCACCTCTGTACTCCCCTCCATCCACAGCTCACCTCTGTACCCCCTCCATCCACAGCTCACCTCTGTACTCCCCTCCATCCACAGCTCACCTCTGTACCCCCCTCCATCCACAGCTCACCTCTGTACTCCCCTCCAGCCACAGCTCACCTCTGTACCCCCCTCCATCCACAGTTCACCTCTGTACCCCCCTCCAGCCACAGCTCACCTCTGTACCCCCCTCCATCCAGAGCTCACCTCTGTACCCCCCTCCATCCACAGCTAACCTCTGTACTCCCCTCCATCCACAGCTCACCTCTGTACTCCCCCTCCATCCACAGCTCACCTCTGTACCCCCCCCTCCATCCACAGCTTACCTCTGTACTCTCCTCCATCCACAGCTCACCTCTGTACCCCCCCTCCATCCACAGTTCACCTCTGTAACCCCCTCCATCCAGAGCTCACCTCTGTACCCCCCTCCATCCACAGTTCACCTCTGTACCCCCCTCCATCCAGAGCTCACCTCTGTACCCCCCTCCATCCACAGCTCACCTCTGTACTCCCCTCCATCCACGGCTCACCTCTGTACCCCCCTCCATCCACAGTTCACTTCTGTACCTTCCTCCAGCCACAGCTCACCTCTGTACCCCCCTCCATCCAGAGCTCACCTCTGTACCCTCCTCCATCCACAGCTCACCTCTGTACCCCCCTCCATCCACAGCTCACCTCTGTACCCCCTCCATCCACAGTTCACCTTTGTACCCCTCCTCCATCCACAGCTCATCTCTGTACCCCCCTCCATCCACAGCTCCCCTCTGTACCTCCCTCCATACACAGCTCACATCTGTACCCCCCTCCATCCACAGCTCACCTCTGTACTCTGTACTCACATGATGACATGGCAGTGCAACACAGTCTCCGCCTATCAGACACGTAGCACACAGCCAGAACACTGCACTCGGCTGTGTGCTACACAGGTCTGTCAGGCGGGGGTGGGGGCAGGAGGAACACACCGCTCTCTCATTCCCTGTCACTCTGGTGAGCAGCTCCTGACAGAGGGAGAAGCGGGACGAGCTGTCCCACTCTCTTGTCATATTGTGGCCGCTGCTTGGGATAGCAGGGGGGGGTCGGCTGTACCCACTACTCCGGGAAAACTGCGGGCAGCGCAGGGCTTAAGTGGCAGCTGCTTTGGGCCCCACAGCGATGAAAGGCCCCAGGGCAGCTGCCCCTTTTGCCCTGTGTTAATGATGGCCCTGGATCATAGTGTGTCGCTTCACTTTAGACGAAAACACAATAGAGATCCGAAAAAATCCGAAAGAAAATTACATAAAAAATGTGTTTATTTATTATTTTATACAGGAATAAAAATGATGACATCAATTACATAACCAAACATGGGTGTGCAATCAAGAACAAACCACAAGAGTATAGCTAGAACAGTGGCCTAGTGGTGTTGAAGGCCAATATGTAGTACAGGTAATCACATTCCTACATGTTTCGCCAAAAACATTGGCTTCCTCAGGGAAATGATATAACCCTGTCCAAACTTGTAGATTCTAGATAGAGAAACAAAAACAAAAACATAAGATATACATTCTAATGTGGAGAACAATCCCCATTATATTTAACACATTAAATCAATGATGATTTTCCATGAAATGCCGCCCAAGCATCTTGACCGAATTTGTCTCACTGGGTGTTTTGTACTATTGTCATCTAATGGTGTACAACATTATTTGGAAGCGCTGCTTTGCCTTAAGGACTTTTTTTGGAATGAACTTTATGGCTTATGGATTATATACACACACACATTACACAATGCAAATTTAAAAAATGACATAAGTGAATAACGTCAATAAGTCCTAATTTGAAATCCATTGACGTGTAGGTACAATTCTTAAATCTTCAAGCACCACCACAAGTGTATAAAAACTGATCACCACCAGGTGCTACCATCCAAAGCAGAGTAGCTATCATTATGTCCTTATGTTAGACCCCCAAGCAAAGGGAGGCCAAATAGTGCTCAATTGATTCAATCAAAAGCAACTGATTCAATCAAAAGCAACAGATCCATTCATAATCAAATGTCAGGGGATGCAACCATCTCTTGTTGAGAGATTAACCTATGTTTTTATTCTTTGGCTTACTAACTGTTTCTACTATCCTTTGTATATTTGTGGTTTCGCCAACCCTTGAAGAAGTTTATTTTGAACACAATGGGTTATCTGACATTGGAATGTTTATACGCTATATGAAATGTTTATATGCTCCGTGTGGGAGCTGGAGTTTACAGGTATGTTTTATGTATGTTTGGGTGATGTTTTCTTGTATTATGTCAGCCACTTACTTTTATGGATATTGTTTTTACAATATTTTTGTAATAAAAATATAATTTTATAAATATTGGTTATACTATTTTGTGAAAAATAAATTGCTAAACCGCCTGCCCAAAGGTATTAGTAATTATGAGTAGCAACCCCCCCCCCCCCCCATATACTATACAATGTCAATAGAGAAATAAAAACTGTGGTGCAGTCTTTAAAGTGCTTGTGTTCAAAACTATAATGTAGAAAATGCCTAATTCTCTGTGCCAAAAGGGATTCCACCACAGCAATCTTCCAACTGCTGCCACAGTGCCACCACTGGTGCCCCCATCAGGGACTGCACTCACCAATAGAAGTTGACCCTCTGAGTATATACTAAGGAAGGTCAAAACAGTGGTTGTATCTCAAATTTTGTACTCTGAATAGCACCGTTCAGGGGCCAACCCTTAGCTCATCCATATTGTAAGGTTAAAAGGGAAAAACCAGGGAAACCATCAATATCACCTTTGTATTAAAACCCCATAAATAATAAAATGTATTGCACTCACAAGTACAGTGCCCGCCCGGCATCTGGAATGATCTGTTGATCTATGTGTGGAACCGCTGCTGCTCCAGCCAGCATGTGTTCCAAGTAGCGGAAGTGACGCGGCATCAGAAGTTCCCCGCCCCTGTGCGTTTTGTCACATCCAAGGCGTCTTTAAGAGGATGCCCCTACCTGCACATTTTCTGGGAAGCTGAAAGACTTCTGGGACATGGTTGAACAAACTATCAAAGTCCTCACGGAGGACTGTTGAGAGAAATCCAATGGCTTACTTGCTACATGACACACATATTTCCAATAAAAAAGTAAAATAATTAATTGTTGAAACATTTACTCACGGCCGCCAATGCCTGCATTCCTGCACCGTGGAAGAGTACGGTTCCTCCTAATAGATCCAACTGACTCACTAGAATTCAGGAAATTCAGCCAGTGTAACAGCTCAACAGCTCAACATGACAATGAAAGAGCAGGGTGAGAAATACTGGAAGATTTGGACCCCTTACTTTTTTTTTACAAAGATCAGTCCCTCTTGCGTCACAACAGTAACTTCCAGTCTCCTGGACCTCGCCTTGCCTTGTGAGATTGATGGTGACTTGCCAGGCAGGAAGGGGGGACCCCCTTCCCACTCCAGAACACTATCCCCTTCCCACCCTTTTCTTCCTATTTCTTGTCTTCTTTCTTCTCTCCTTTTCCCCCCTTCTTTCCTACTCAGGCACTCCCTTTTGCATAACTAACTATGATTAAGGCCTTTTCAGGCTGAAACACGTCAGTGTTGGCTTTTGTATTGGAACCTTTTACTCCCTAAGATGATATAAAGAAAGATTTTGCAAGATTCAACTCATTGCCAACTTCAGTGTGGATTGGATGATTCCTGTATTGGCATTTGGAGGCAGCAGTACAGCATGGTGACAGCACAGAGATAGTCTTAGCCCCTTCTGGTCTGTCTGAAAGGGTTGCAGCTCTGCAAGTTTTTTAGTTTAGTTTGGATGGATTTAATTTAGGTGCTCCCAATTGAAGCATATTAACACAAATTGAGGGCTTGGCCAACAGTGCAGCAATACTTTTTATTGAGACGGTTCCAGATTTTATGAGACAATAACATTGTGAATCTGGTAAATCAGGGCTCAAAATTTCAAGTCCTGAGCTACTAGCCAGGCCTTACGGGTTACTTGCCACCAGTTGCCCCAACCCAAACCCCTACCCTGCCCCGCCCCTAACCCCGCCCCTAAACACGCCCTCATAAATTATCTCATGAAATGATACTAAATGTTTTATGCAGAATTAAGTTATAAAAATAAATATTAACAATATTAACTAACAACTTTGTCCACCAATGCAGCCAGCCTGTGCCCCCCCCCCCAGTGCAGCCTGTGTCCCCCCCAGTGCAGCCTGTGTCCCCCAGTGCAGCATGTGCCCCCAGTGCAGCATGTGTCCCCAGTGCAGTGCAGCCTGTGTCCCCCCCAGTGCAGCCTGTGTCCCCCCCCCCCAGTGCAGCCTGTGTCCCACCCCCAGTGCACCCTGTGTCCCCCCAGTGCAGCATTTGACCCACCAAGTGCAGCATGTGACCCCCCCAGTGCAGCATGTGACCTCAGTGCAGCATGTGACCCCAGTGTCCCCAGTGCAGCATGTGACCCCAGTGTCCCCCAGTGCAGCATGTGTCCCCAGTGCCGAATGTGTCCCCCAGTGCCGCATGTGTTCCCCATTGCCGCATGTGTCCCCCAGTGTCCCCCAGTGCCGCATGTGTCCCCCAGTGCAGCCTGTGTCTCCAGTGTCCCCCAGTGCCGCATTTGTCCCCCAGTGCTGCATGTGTCCCCAGTGCAGCATGTGTCCCCCAGTGCAGCCTGTCTCCCCAGTGTCCCCCAGTGCAGCATGTGTCCCCAGTGCAGCATGTGTCCCCCAGTGCAGCCTGTGTCCCCCCCCCCAGTGCAGCCTGTGTCCCCCCCAGTGCAGCCTGTGTCCCCCCCAGTGCAGCATGTGACCCCAGTGTCCCCCAGTGCCGCATGTGTCCCCCAATGCAGCAGGTGCCCCCCCCGGTGTAGCCTGTTTCCCCCAGTGCAGCATGTGACCCCAGTGTCTCCCAGTGCAGCCTGTGTCCCCAGTGTCCCCCAGTGCAGCATGTGTCCCCCAGTGCAGCTTATGTCCCCCAGTGCAGTTTGTGTCCCACAGTACAGCATGTGTCCCCCAGTGCAGCCTGTGTCCCCAATGCAGCCCGTGTCCCCAATGCAGCCCATGTCCCCAATGCAGCCTACCTGTGCAGGGGAGGAGAGCCGCCGCCAGTTTGATTAGAGCACCAGGGGAACATAACAGCTTTCGTTTCAATAGCTGTGTGTTCCCCGCCGCGCGCCGTCATATACAGCCCCTCCCCCTTGTCCGAGTCACTTTGATAGACAGATCACCTGTCCATTCCTGGGTCAGGGGATCTGTCTACCAAAGTTCCCCGAACAAGGGGGAAGGGCTGTATATGACGGCGCACGGCGGGGAACACACAGCTATTGAAATGAAAGCTGTTATGTTCCCCTGGCATGCTAATCAAACATGTGGCGGTGGCTCTCCTCCCCATCGCTGGGAGAATGGCTCCTACACTCGCAAGCCCTCAAAATCCACTAGCAAAATGCGAGCAGGCTAGTGGATTTTTTGAGGGCTGTGGTAAATGATCTACGCTGGTTGTTCACTTGTAACACCAGCATCATTTCAGATGATTCGGCATGTAAGATGGAATTTAGCAAGTTGTTGCACGCCATGAAAGCAGAAGTTACAGTGTGATGGGACTTAACGGGGCCTAAACAGTACTTCTGAACAAATTAGTTCCCGGTGTTTACGAATTAAGAAAATATGCCACCACAGTCTGTTCAGAGGATTTCATAATAGAGTGCCCTTTTGATCTAATGAAACTTATTGTAGAATATGAGGAACAGCATGTGGAGAAATTAAATACTGACATTAAACAGGCAGCCATTCCCCTTAAAGGCTAAGTTTACCTTTTCAGGCAGAATTACACTTTTCACAATAAACAGGAGCCTTTTCTAATGTCTTTTCTGCCCAAGCCATCCCAATGTGCTTATCTCTCACTTACCTAGTCCATGGCAGCCTTCAATATTCACCTCTCTGTTCAAAATGTTTTTAAATGCTTTCTGAGCCCTTCACTTTCTGTGGCATCATGTGACGTTCCAGAAACTTCATCCAATCCCATTATGCACTGCCTTATTGCATCACAGAATTGGGGGTGTTTTACCACACTGTTTTTTTATTTCCACCCACTTTCCTACTTCTTCCTTTAAGGTGGTCATACACTGTACAATCTGATTGTACAATCTCCTTTAGATATACCATAAACAATGTAGTGCAAGGGTTTGTCTGATTTCATACAAACTGAATGGATTGTTCAGGTGTGTTCTCCTCTTACATAGTTTTGATAAATATTGGAAATTGCACAGAGATTGTACAATCAGATTGCATAGTTTATGGCCAGCTTTATACAAGTACATACAGTAGGAGGGAGACATACAGCTGTCCAGGTCCAGCTCAGGGAGGGGGGGAGGGTATAAACACACCAAATTCACTTTCAGGCCCTATTCACACAGCGTAGTTGGAGTGCATATTTTTTGGTGCGTTTTTTCCGTGACACGCATAAGGCAGCCCATTGATATCAATGGGCTGGCCTACGCACAACAAATGCAGCAAAGTAGCACATGGGGCATTTTGGCGTGTTGCAGTTTGCACATTTTTGACTGTGCATTTGTCATGCATTTTTACACTCAACAAAATGCCTGTTTGCTTTCGCATTTGGGGTGCAACAATTAAAGAGGAAGTAAACTTCCATCACTAAACTTCCATCACTAAGCTTCCATCACAAAATTTTACCTATAGGTAAGCTTATAATAAGGCTTGCCTATAGATAGTGTATATATATCTCCTAAACGTGCACCATTTAGGAGATATTTACTGTACATTACTGGCGCATGCGCACGAATGGCCGTTCCCTGAAGTGGAGTTCCATTCAAAAGTGGACCGTCTCCCCCACCTACGGACTAATTAGTGTTGTGGAAAATGTTATTACTGTATGTTGTCAGATGCCCCCCAGTGTCAGTTTTGCTGCAATATGCTCATGTGAGGGTTTTCGCACATACAGACATTGGTGGAAGACCATTGGATGCAGAAACCTTCCCTTGGACATGGCGGATCTGTTTGCTCTTTTAAGGTTGTTGAGTGGAAACACCAGTCCATCCAGTTCGACCTGATTGAGTGTGGGTGTGTGTCTGCGGTTGTCCCTGTCCCTGTGCATTATGTCTCATTAAGATGCTTATATTTGTTTAGGTGCCCATATAGCACCATTGGTTTGCACAGGGCTCCGCACATGCATCGCACGCTCATATCGGTCCCTCAGGGATTCCGCAGTCCTGGGTCCCCGGCTTGCATTCATATATTAGGGCCAATTTTGAACGGAGGCCAATTGGCCTAACAGCATGTCTTTGGAGTGTGGAAGGAAACCGGAGTTCCCGGAGGAGACCCACGCAGGCACAGGGAGAGCATGCAGAGACCAGGCAGGTAGTGTCGTGGTTGGGATTCAAACCAGAGGCCCCTTTTGCTGCTGGGCGGGAGTGCTAACCCCTACACCACGGTGCCACCCAATATTGTTAAGTTAAATATGCCTATATTTTAGTAGAGGCCCTAATTGAAATAGCCTAAAGTGTTTGTCTAGTTTGTTTTAGAGAAGTTTATGTTTCTAGTGAAGAAATCTTGATTTTGGTGGGATCAACTAAATTTCATGTGTTAATGGCGCCATTTGGTTGTGGCCTGGCTTTCGTCTGCAATTTTCCATTCTTGTAGTCACCATGTGCCATGTCTTGATTTTCGTTTGTCCTGGCTGCCATTTTGTGTCTGCTGTGTTTGGCTGGAATTGCTATTTTGGTTTATAGAGGCGCAGTTTAAGGTACCGTTTCCTTTTAAGTGAATTCAATCTTTTTGTACTTTTGAAATGGTGTGTGTTGTTTTTGATTGCTTGTGGCCTGCAGTGGAAGGGAAAGGCTTTGATTGACCTCCTTCAGCCGTCTTTTTGCAGGAGTTTCAGTTTTGGCTTTTGTTGCACTGTTGTGTGGTATTCCGGTCTCAAAACTTGTGTTTTGACATCCCAGGGGATATGTGAGTTAAGGGGGATTCCCTCCCATTTGCAATATGGGGGTTTATTCCACCCACTCCTGGACAAAAGTTTTTTTATTTGCTGATGTTAGCCATAGATTTTTCTAATGTCTTGATACACAAAATATGAAGCTATTCAAGGCTTCCCCTCCCTCTTCTTGTTCAGGTGTGCAACAGGAAGTTGGTGGGAGGGGCTTGGGGTCTTTTGACTTGTTTGGAAGGACAAAATCATTTTGATTTTTAAATTAAATTAAGGTTTATACTGTAATACAGTTTTGGGTAAAGAGCAAACAGGAGGCATCCAAGTTATTGTTGTAATATATAGGTACAGATAGAAGCCATAAGATTGTTTTAAATAAGCGGAGGATTTTCATGGTGTTTTTGGAGTTTGTCTGACAACACATTGATAGGGCTGCCGATAATCGGTTGTAGCACACGAAAATGTGAGGATTAGTACGCTAGGTACAGGGAGGCCGTGATGATATGATAATCGGAGAATGCCAGGTGCCAGTACTGTAAAAATAGTCACCAAGCAGTACTGATCCGAAAATGAGTGCAAGGGTGCCCTGGACACAGGGACAAATCATAAGCGATTCGAATCGTCATGGGTAATGTTGGTCCATGCGTTGGAGGAAAAAAATTAGGCTCCACACCAGTCAGACAGCTGCACTGCACATGAGATCTGGGTTTGGGGCTCCGGACATGAGACCCCTTAAAGTTTGGCAGATATGGTCAGAGGGTACAGTAAGGTGTATTCCTTTGGAAGGTAGTTTTGATGTCTGGAGGTACGAGACCCCAGAATAAAAATACCTTGGAAGTAGTTAAACTGTGGCTTCAGAAATCTGTAATGATGAGTGAGTTGATGGATGTGTAGTCCACGTTTGTGTGATTAAAAATTTTAAGGTCTGTTTTTGGACTTTGTGTGGCTGGTCCATACAAGATTCCGAGATGCTCTTGTGTTTTTCCCATTGTATCTTTTTCTATTACTAAAAGAGTGAAGGCAGCATTCCATCTGGTTGTTTTGTTTTTTTCACTTTTGTTTTGGGAACTATGAAATATGTCCCCCACATTTGTATCTAAATGTTTGTCTCATGTTTGTATGTAGTAACAAGAATATGTTTGAACCTACCGCAACAGCCCTCTTACGTGTCGCGGGTGTTGTATTTTAGTAAGAACGTGAAAGTAAGGGTCACAGAGGGTTTAGTTATTATCGGTTTTGAGAAATGTCAGTGACAATTTACCAATGTACACAAATGTTTCATTGTTTACCATTCTTTGCAGGTTAAATATGAAGGATAGAGTAATAACTTTTGTTTATAAGTATCTTTTCAGGTCAAAGGAGTTTCTGAAAGTGTATGTACATAGAAAGCAGGTGTATAGGAAAGTAAAAGTATCACAGGCTTTTCACTGTTTTCATTGTTTTTTTCTGCACCATTCTACGTGTCTTCCTCCAGTTTGTAATGAGGAGGAAAAAAAGGGGGGATGAGAGTGGTAAGAATGACAAATTTTCAAACCAATAATACCAACTGCTCTAATTCTAGCCAAGTTTGTGACCTAGTAGGAACGACAGGTTCCACAACTTTTTTTCCTTTTGATGGAATTTGAGTCAGCAGTCTGGTGAAGGATGCTCCCATAAAAACCTTTTTTTCAATGGTTGCAGGTATTACACCCCAGATGGTAAGATGCAGTGACCACAGTCATCAAGTTCCCACATGTCTGGGTTATTGCCATATGAGGTTTGTTTGGAGGTCAGCCAAAACCATTGTACTTTCCTCATTAGCTGTCACCTACAATCTCAGCTGATGTGGTAGGTGCAATCACTGTAACATGAACTTCAAAAGGTCCACCACATGGTTCACGAGTCTCTCCTGGACCCTGACACAATAACCAGTTTACATTCTTACTAACTAGGTGACTGGGTCATTGTAAAGAGGCTTTAGGGGCGAGACCAGGTCAGCCACTGCAAGAAGCTGCTCAACTACACCAAAGGATGAGGAGGATTCTATATGTGATGTTCATACTGGTGTGAGGAGTTTTGACACTTGTCAATAGAACTTAACAATACATTTCTAGAGGATAAAATTAATTATAATTTTAACAATAGCTCTGGTTCTCGCCATCTTTGGTATCAGGACTAGGGTTGAGCGAACCCGAACTATAAAGTTCGGGTCCATACCGGACTTTAGGGTGTTCGGGTCCCGGATTTCCCCACGTCACGGGGAAAGCCGTAGGGAAGTCCCCATGACGTTCCCATGCGTCAGAGGGGGCGGGGTTACCAGGTGGCCCCGCCCTCCGTTATAAAAGAACTGTCAGCACAAGCGAAGCCTCACACACCAGGAGCCTCCCATTGCGAGGAGTGGCCCAAGAAGAGACCGACGCCCTGGAAGAAGATACCGGAGAGAAGCCTCAGAGACCGACGCCGTGGAAGAAGATACCGAAGAGAAGCCTCACCCAGCGGGAGCCTCCCATTGCGCGGAGCGGCCCAGAAGAGACACCGATGCTGGACGAGAAGGCCAAGAAGAAGCGGATCGGAGGAAGAAGAAGATGGAAGAAGAAGATGCCGGAAGGAGAAGATGAAGAAAGGAAGACCAGAAGAAAGAAGAAAGAAGATTTTAATAAAGGAATTGTCAAAGACCGTCTCCTGTCATTTTTACAATTTTTGACACTTTTTTGGTGAAATGGTAGGTACCCCCTTACCATTTCACACAGGGGGGGGGCCGGGGGGGGTCCCCTTGTTAAAGGGGGCTTCCAGATTCCGATAAGCCCCCCGCCCACAGACCCCCCAACCACCGGGCAAGGTTGTGGGGATGAGGCCCTTGTCCTCATCAACATGGGGACAAGGTGCTTTTGGGGGGACCCCAAAGCATCCTCCCAATGTTGAGGGCATGTGGCCTGGTACGGTTCAGGCGGGAGGGGGGCCGCTCTCGTCCCCCCCTCTTTTCCTGTGGCCTGCCAGGTTGCGTGCTCGGATAAGGGTCTGGTATGGATTTTGAGGAGGACCTCACGCCATTTTTTTTGGCTGGGTTTCCCCTTAAAATCCATCCCAGACCTCAAGGGTCTGGTATGGATTTTGAGGGGGACCTCACGCCATTTTTTTTTGGCTGGGTTTCCCCTTAAAATCCATCCCAGACCTCAAGGGTCTGGTATGGATTTTGAGGGGGACCCTACGCCATTTTTTTTTTTTTTTGGCTGGGGTCCCCCTTAATATCCATCCCAGACCTGAAGGGCCTGGTTATTGAATTTGGGTGGACCCCTACGCTTTTTTTTTTTTTTTTTTTTTTATCAATGACTTTTTTTATGAATGACTTTCAATGAATGACTGTTCTCTGTATTACGGGAGCCGACAATTCATATAGCCACAAAAGAATTGTAAATAGCTTTCTTTTCTGAAAAAATGACACTTTTTGCAGGGACAGTTCTAAGCACTGGAAACATGCGCCCCTTTACATGCATACTATAGACACCCCCCAGGTACGAAATTTAAAGGAATATTACACATTTATTGTTTCACTTTAATCATTAATAAAATCACTGCTCCCGAAAAAACGGCCGTTTTTAAAAGTTTTTTTTGCATTGATACATTTCCCCTGGGGCAGGACACAGGTCCCCAAACACTTTTTATGACAAACTTTTTAAAAATAAATGACTTCAATGACTGTTCTCTGTATTAAGGGGGACGGGAGCCGACACTTTATTATAGCCGTTCGGGTCCCCATTGACTTCAATGGGGTTCGGTGTTCTGGTTCAAGTTCGGGTCAAGTTCGGTCCCGAACCCGAACTTTTTTCTGAAGTTCGGCCGAACCTGCCGAACCCGAACATCCAGGTGTCCGCTCAACTCTAATCAGGACAACTAGATAGCCCACAAGTGTGCTTCAACTTTAGTTTGGTATTAATGCGGATCTACAGCTTATAAGGTAATTCCCCTAAGGCAATAGGTTCATGTGTGCTGGTGAAACTCATCCCAGCATCTTATGTCACAGCCGATCGCGAGGATCTGATGGCGCTAGAGAAGGTAACAATGGCAGGGACAGCTAGTAGGGAATTGCTTGTACACGGTGGGGGCTTGAGCTTATGAAACGATTGAACAATTTATCATCCATTGAGGATGGGATGTTTCATGTAACTGTTGAAGCTACAAGGAAGTTGCCACAGTCCAAGGGGGGGTTTCAGGGAATTCATAAGTAAACATTGTTATACCTGGATTGAGGATACCAGTGACAAAGTTCAGGCCCATATGGATAAGGCTTAGATCCCTGCAAGGCAAAGCTAGAGCTATAGCTAGTGAAGGTTGGAATCCTTTTAAGGGTCTGGGAAACTTGGGGGATTTTTTATTTTCCATCGGATCATGGTTGAAGGAAGTAGGAGTATATATAATCATGTTGTTTTTATTTCTATTCCTTCTATATGTCGTGATGAGGTGCTCCTGTTGCCTGATTGGACGAGTGAACAGAGCCTGAGCAGATGACCACATCTTCCTTGATGAGACGCCCCTAAGCCCAACCCACGTATAAGACACAGAGGATCCCAGACCGACTGGCGATTACTACAGCTCACCATGTCGTGTCCTCCCTTTAAGTCACTCCTCCTTAAGAACAGAGTCTACATGTCAAGCCGTGTTTTCCTTTTTTTTATGGACTCGTAACGACTGATAAATTTCCAGGTGTAATAAGAAGAATAAGATTTATTGAGGGACACATGGGAGGATATGACAAAGAGGAGGAGCTGTTGTGGAACATTTTATTAATGTATGTTGTCAGATACCCCCCAGTAGGGATGAGCCGAACACCCCCGGGTTCGATTCGCACCAGAACCTTCGAACGCACCGAAAGTTTGTGCGAATTTTCGAACCCTATTCGTTACAATGGACGCGAACGTTCAAAATCAAAAGTGCTAATTATAACGGCCAATATGCATGTTAATGTCATACAACAGGTTTGGGGACCCGGGTCCTGCCCCAGGGGACATATATCAATGCAAAAAGAAGTTTTAAAAACTCACATTTTTTCGGGAGCATTCATTTTAATGATGCATAAAGTGAAAAAAAAAGTGAAATATTACTTTAAATATCGTACCCGGGGGTGTCTAAAGTATGTCTGTGAAGTGGCATGTGTTTCCCGTGTTTAGAACTGTCCCTGCACAAAATGACATTTGTAAAGGAAAAAAAGAAGCCATTTAAAACCGATTGCGGCTTTAATGTCATGTCTTGTCCTGGCAATATGGCTGAAAATCCTTGAGAAAAATGGCATGGCTACCCCATCACCCCCCCCCCCCACCCCAAACCCTTTGGGTCTTGTATGGATATTAAGGGGAACCCTGCACCCAAAATAAAACCCTATACCTACAACCCTATATACTCTGAACAGAAGTATACAAGCGGTGCAAACAAGACAGGGACTGTAGGTTTGTTCTTAAGTAGAATCTGAACAGGTACATTTTTAAGTGTAGCTCCATCCAAAAAAAATCTATTTTTAGGCTTTTTGGAGAACATAGGGAGGGGTTATCACCCCTGTAACATTTGCTGTCTTTGCACATCTGTTCAGAACATTTCACCTCACTTTCCGTCCCAATGACAAATGTTTTTGGAAAAGTGGGGTTTTAATTGAAACAAGGATTGGTGATAAAGCATCAGTAGAGAGGAGATACCTTTTTTGCAAATTAAATGTAACAGGATAGAATTTCCCTTCCTAGGGGTAGATTTCCTCTCACTTTCTGTTTTCTCCTTCCGTTTGCAAGTAGGAGTCGTTTGTAAGTTGGATGTTTGAAAGTAGGGGCCTGCCGTATATACTCTGCAGAAATTTGCCCCATTAGATGGTGTAGCCACAACACTGTAAGCCCTCACAGTTACTCTTGGTGGGCGCAGGAATGGGCCCTGCTGAGAATTATTAGATCAATATTTGTAATTACACGCCACTGTTAAACAGGGGCTGAAAAATTGGGCCTTTGGTGGTGGACGGTGTTGCCACAAGACTGTAAGCCCTCACAGTTACTCTTGGTGGGCGCAGGAATGGGCCCTGCTGTGAATTATTAGATCAAGTTTTGTAATTGCATGCACCTGTTGAACAGGGCAGAAAAATTGGGCCTTTTGGTGGTGGTGGTGGACGGTGTTGCCACAAGACTGTAAGCCCTCACAGTTACTCTTGGTGGGCGCAGGAATGGGCCCTGCTGTGAATTATTAGATCAAGATTTGTAATTGCATGCCCCTGTTGAACAGGGCAGAAAAATTGGGCCTTTGGTGGTGGTGGTGGCGGACGGTGTTGCCACAAGACTGTAAGCCCTCACAGTTACTCTTGGTGGGCGCAGGAATGGGCCCTGCTGAGAATTATTAGATCAATATTTGTAATTACACGCCACTGTTAAACAGGGGCTGAAAAATTGGGCCTTTGGTGGTGGACGGTGTTGCCACAAGACTGTAAGCCCTCACAGTTACTCTTGGTGGGCGCAGGAATGGGCCCTGCTGTGAATTATTAGATCAAGTTTTGTAATTGCATGCACCTGTTGAACAGGGCAGAAAAATTGGGCCTTTGGTGGTGGTGGTGGATGGTGTTGCCACAAGACTGTAAGCCCTCACAGTTACTCTTGGTGGGCGCAGGAATGGGCCCTGCTGTGAACTATTAGATCAAGATTTGTAATTACACGCCCCTGTTAAACAGGGGCTGAAAAATTGTGCCTTAGGCACTGGTGCTGGTGCCACAACACTGCAACCCATCACAGATACTGTACTCTGAGCACAGCAGTCAGACCTGTTGCGAAGCATTGCTTAAAAAAAATGTAATTACACGCCCCTGTTAAACAGGGGCTGAAAAATTGTGCCTTAGGCACTGGTGCTGGTGCCACAACACTGCAACCCCTCACAGATACTGTACTTGGAGCACAGCAGTCAGACCTGTTGCGAAGCATTGCATAAAAAATTGTAATTAAGTCCTCCACATCTTCTGGTCCTGCCCCCTCTTGGAGCGGTACTGGAAGACAGTGCAGGACACAATACAGAAATTCACAGAACACCCTATTGAACCTGACCCGGCATTCTTTCTGCTCCATGCCTCTGAATTCTCACAAAAAAGGAGGAGAGAGATGTGTCACAACCAGTAGTAGCATTTTGTAGGCGTGGTGGCGGAACAACCTCCAACACTACTGCACCTTGTCCTGCATCCCTCCCAGCTGCCAATAGAGTGACCCAATGGGCCGTGAAAGACAGATAACGTCCCTGTCCATGCCTGCTGGACCATGAGTCAGCGGTAATATGCACCTTACCGCTGACTGCCCTGTCCAGCGAGGCATGGACATTGCCTTCCACATGCCGGTAGAGAGCCGGAATCGCCTTCCGTGAGAAAAAGTGGCGTTTGGGAACCTGCCACTGAGGAACCGCACATTGAACAAACTCACGGAAGGGGGCCGAGTCTACCAACTGAAAAGGCAGCAGTTGAAGTGCTAGAATTTTGGCTAAGCTAGCATTCAACCGCTGGGCATGTGGATGGCTGGGAGTAAACTTCTTTCGACGGTCCAGCAGCTGGGGCAGGGAAATTTGTATGGTACAATCGGATGTCGGTGTACTGCAAGTACTTGGCTGTGACACACCTAATTCTACACCTTCATTCCTCTCAGAGAAGCTTTCAGAGAGGACTGAAGATATAGTGGGGTTGGAGATCCCAGCTGATGAGGAGCAAGGAGAGGTCCGCTTTGTTCTTTGGTGTGGGTCTTTAATGTGCGCTTGCCAACGAGCTGCATGGCAGGTCGACATATGTCTGGTCATGCTTGTGGTGCCCAAGCGGCTGATGTTTTGGCCACGCGAGATACGCTTGAGACATATGTTGCAAATAGCAGTGGTGCGATCTGATGCACTCGTCTCAAAAAAGGCCCACACCAAAGAACTTTTGTGATAACGTGCAGAGGCAGCGCCCTGCACAGGCGGAGCTCTGCGGTGTGATTCAGTTGGTATGCTGGCCTCTAGCTGGCCTCCGGAGGGCATCCTGCCTCGTTGGACATGTGCCGCCGCCTCCTCCTCCTCCTCCTCTCTCCCTTCAGGCACCCACGTGGAGTCAGTGACCTCATCATCCCTTCCCTCTTCACCACTGGAGCAAACCTGGCAGTAAGCTGCAGCTGGTGGAACATGACTGCCAGATTGCTGTCCTTGAGCATCCCCTCTCTCTGCGCGCACGCTACTGCCTTCCTCTAGCTGGGTATCATCATCCGAGCCTTGGGCATCCTCCTGGAGCATGTACCCAACACTGTGCTCAAACAGTTCGGGGGACTCCTCAGGAGGACATGGTGGGTCTAGGGAAGGGGTGCCTGATGATGCCATTGAGTATGCGTTGGCAGCTGCTCTGCCAGTACCCTGAGCCTGGGTGAGAGAGGATGAGGAGGATGAGGAGGGTTTGGTCATCCATTCTACCAAGCCTTCTGCACGATGCGGCTCAACATGTCCAGCTGCCGAAAACAAGGACAAGCGTGTCCCATGGCCACGTGCTGATGACGATGCAGGACCACTTCCACGACCAGCACTGTTGTCTCTAGAAACAGAGCCTGCTTGCCCTGTGTTCTTGCCTCGGGACTGTCTGCCTCTCCTTGGCGGTCTTCCAGGCATTGTAGTGGGTAGTGTATATTGTGCTGGAGTCACACAGCACACACACTAACTCCTGCAGATGGCTGCCTTAGATGACAGCAATAGGGCCTTACGGCAGATAGAGGCTGCCTTAGATGACAAGAACTGGGCCTTACGGCAGATAGAGACTGCCTTATATGACTGACAACAACTGGGCCTTATAGCAGATACAGAGTCTGATGTGGTTTTATGTGTGATGTACTAACAGAGCACACACACACACACTAGCTCCTGGAGATGCCTGTCTGCCTTCGATGACAAGAAATGGGCCTTGCTGACACCCCCTATTCAGGTGTACGGCCCCTTTTCGGTCACTGGGCGCCTGAATTACAGCAGTGGGGGTGTTTTTTGGAAACACCTGACTAGCGCCGTAGGCGCTAATAGGCGTCCAAAAAGGTGACAAGCGGGCGCAACGCTGTGCGTTCCTTGTCACTCAGCAGCAGTATGTTAGCAAACCGAAGGAATTGCTAACATTGTACGGCCCCTTAGCCAATCAGGAGCACAGGTCTGTGTTACCTGTGCCCTGATTGGCTGAAACGACAGGCACTGTGATTGGGCGCCTATCAGGCGTCCAATCATAGCAGAGGATGAGAGGGTGATAGGAGGAGCGGGCAGGAGAGAACATGGAGGACACCGATGCCGCCATCACCTGAGACAAGGTAAGTGCAGGGGGGGGGGGGGGCACAGTGGCAGCTTCTTTGCAGGGACAGCTTTATGGCAAAGTGGCTGTATATTTTATGGCAAAGTGGCTGTGTATTTTATGGCAAAGTGGCTGTGTATGTTATGGCAAAGTGGCTGTGCATTTTATGGCAAAGTGGCTGTGTATGTTATGGCAAAGTGGCTGTGCATTTTATGGCAAAGTGGCTGTGTATTTTATGGCAAAGTGGCTGCGTATCTTATGGCAAAGTGGCTGTGTATTTTATGGCAAAGTGGCTGCGTATTTAATGGCAAAGTGGCTGCGTATTTAATGGCAAAGTGGCTGCGTATTTAATGGCAAAGTGGCTGCGTATTTTATGGCAAAGTGGCTGCGTATTTAATGGCAAAGTGGCTGCGTTTTGATGGCAAAGTGGCTGCGTTTTGATGGGCAAAGTGGCTGCGTTTTGATGGGCACAGTGGCTGCGTTTGGTACAGTGGCTGCATTTGATGGGCTTTTTTTTTTCAGTTTATTTGCGCCCCCCCAAAAATTTTGAGCACCAGCCGCCACTGGCTCAAATGTTTTCCTTTCCTGGATAGTTCTGAAATTCCCTTTTAAAAAAACACTAAACTGAAGCAGAGAGGAGAATTGTGTGAAATGTAGTCCAGAGGTCTGGACAATGCAACTCCATTGGAAGAAACTGCAGCCCCCAGCATGCCCAGCTGAAGAGGAGGGAGAGAGAGCCAGGAGCCCAGGAGAGCTTTTGGGGAAGTGAACCCAGGACTCCAGAGAGAGAGAGAGAGAGAATCCCACTGCACTGCACCACCAGAGGGAAAGCCACACAGCCTAGCACCATCCCTTGTGAAGAAAGGCATGAAATTATTTCCAGAATACAGATCTGAGTGCTACCCAGCGGAATCGCCACAGGCAACCCAGAATGATCTAACCCCTGATCAGAGGAACCATTGTTGCTGTATCCCTGTATGTAAGGGAGTCGGTCGGTCATCTATAGGAACTGCCCACCCTGTTATTCTTTGGCCCTAAGGGTGCTTTCACACTGGGGCAGCGGCAGTAAAGCACCGCTATTTTTAGCAGCGATTTACCGTCATTTTTGCAGAGATTTTCGGCCGCTAGCCGTAAAAGGGTTAAAACCACCTGCATAGCGCCGCTGACGCTGCCACTTTGCCGGCGGTTCAGCGGCACTGCCCATTCATTTCCCTGGGCAGGAGCAGTGGAGGAGCGGTGTATACAGAGCTCCTTCACCACTCCAAAGATGCTGCTTTCAGGAGTTTTTATAACGTCCTGCTGGCGCAGCACCTCAGTGTGAAAGCCCTCGGGCTTTCACACTGAGACTGCAGATGAGCCGTTTTTCAGGCGCTTTACAGGCACTATTTTTAGCCCAAAAGTGCCTGAAAAAACGCCTCAGTGTGAAAGGGGTCTTATACTGCCTGCAGGCCCTATTCACAGATGCAACGTGCACCAATGATTAGAGATGAAGATTCACACTGCAGCGATGTCCTACAACGAATGTGATTTGTACCACACTGCAGTGCAAATCACATGCGATTTCTGTGCAATGCGATTTCAGCCATACAGCTAGTATGGACCCCTTTTCGCACAGGACCCCTTTTCTGATCCGCAGCAGAATCGTAACGCATGGGTTTTCACACCCATGCAATCAGATTCCTGTCTGAATTTGCAGTTTGCGCTGCAATATGTGAACTGATTTGGGGGTGTCATTTACTTTTAATTGACACTCCCAGCAGTTCGCATAGGGCAGTGTGAACTGCCACCGGTCGACATGTGATGCGGGAATTGGCAGTGGATTGGCAGGTGCGAGAATCCTGTGAATCCACTGTGGGTTCCCGCATTGCAGCGTGAACTGTCAATTCAGACATGAATCGGATCACATGGGTGTGAACACCCATGCAATCCGATTCTGGTGCGGACCAAAAAAGGGTCCTGCAGGACTTTGGTCCAAATGTGATGCAAATTCAGCCATACAATATGTATGGCAGAAATCGCATAGCACAGACTTCACATGTGATTTGCACTGCAGTGTGGTGCAAATCACATTTGAGGTCACACAGCACACTGGTGTACCGAGCCTAAAGACTGCCCTATAACTGTAGCGGCCCCAGGGCTATGGCCAGTACTACCATATGACGGCTTAAGCTGCCACCTCACGGTGCCAGGATAGGGGGGCAGTAAAATCCTAATCCCCAGCCACTTGGTGGGAATTCAGATTTTTATAGTGCTGAATGTTTTTTTGTTTTTTTACACACCCAGCCCCTATAACAGCTGGAAGTGTGTGTACTTTAGTAAAGCCGACTGTCACCTTTCATGTGAAAGTGTTATGCCATGTACACACGACCGGACTTTTCGACGGACTTAATTCCATCTGACTTTTCGATGGACTTTCAACGGACTTTCGACGGACTTCCGTCGAATCGGACTTATCTACACACAATCACACCAAAGTCCGACAGATTCGACCGCTCGGCGAGCCCAGAACTATTTGGGCCGTTTGCATCACATTCGTGTGATGCGAGCGGCCCGCAATGCATTGCGGCCGGCGCAGTGCATTGCTGGCTGATGATTGGCCAAGCATGCACTGTGACCCTGCATGCTTGGCCAATCACAGCGCCGGCAGCGAGGAGAGCAATGATTGGCTACAGGCAGGACGCCTGTAGCCAATTAAAGCTCAGGGGCTTTAGTACACGCCCCACTGTATAAAAGGCCCTCGCGCCGTCGGCCCAGTGCACATGTGTTCCGGCTTTGATAGAGTAACTAGGCAGACTGCTAATTGATTCATTCATTGCTAAACCATTGCTGATTCATTGAATACTGATCATTTCTGCTGATTGCACTGCTGAGTGTGACATTATCTGCTGCTGGGGATTAGTCTGGTGTGTGCGTGCTGTTAGTACAGCATAGCAGTAGCACCCATTGCAGTGCTGTTAGTACAGCATTGCACCCTAACTTTCTGTCCCAACCTTCTGTCCCATCCCAGGCAGGCAGGCAGGGATTTATAGGAGCTATATTGTGTTTGTGTCAGCACACATAGGAGCTATAGTGTGTTGTCAGCACACATAGGAGCTATAGTGTGTTGTCAGCACACATAGGAGCTATAGTGTGTTTGTGTCAGCACACATAGGAGCTATAGTGTGTTTGTGTCAGCACACACAGGAGCTATAGTGTGTTTGTGTCAGCACACATAGGAGCTATAGTGTGTTTGTGTCAGCACACATAGGAGCTAGTGTGTGTTGTCAGCACACATAGGAGCTATAGTGTGTTGTCAGCACACATAGGAGCTTTATTTTTTTGTCAGTACACATAGGAGCTATAGTGTGTTTGTGTCAGCACACATAGGAGCTATAGTGTGTTTGTGTCAGCACACATAGGAGCTATAGTGTGTTTGTGTCAGCACACATAGGAGCTAGTGTGTGTTGTCAGCACACATAGGAGCTATAGTGTGTTGTCAGCACACATAGGAGCTATATTTTTGTCAGCACACATAGGAGCTATAGTGTGTTGTCAGCACACATAGGAGCTATAGTGTGTTGTCAGCACACATAGGAGCTATATTTTTTTGTCAGCACACATAGGAGCTATAGTGTGTTGTCAGCACACATAGGAGCTATAGTGTGTTGTCAGCACACATAGGAGCTATAGTGTTTTGTCAGCACACATAGGAGCTATAGTGTGTTGTCAGCACACATAGGAGCTATATTTTTTGTCAGCACACATAGGAGCTATAGTGTGTTTGTGTCAGCACACATAGGAGCTATAGTGTGTTTGTGTCAGCACACATAGGAGCTATAGTGTGTTTGTGTCAGCACACATAGGAGCTATAGTGTGTTGTCAGCACACATAGGAGCTATAGTGTGTTGTCAGCACACATAGGAGCTATATTTTTTTGTCAGCACACATAGGAGCTATATTTTTTGTCAGCACACATAGGAGCTATAGTGTGTTGTCAGCACACATAGGAGCTATAGTGTGTTGTCAGCACACATAGGAGCTATAGTGTGTTGTCAGCACACATAGGAGCTATATTTTTTTGTCAGCACACATAGGAGCTATATTTTTTGTCAGCACACATAGGAGCTATAGTGTGTTGTCAGCACACATAGGAGCTATAGTGTGTTGTGTCAGCACACATAGGAGCTATATTTTTTTGTCAGCACACATAGGAGCTATATTTTTTTGTCAGCACACATAGGAGCTATAGTGTGTTGTCAGCACACATAGGAGCTATAGTGTGTTGTCAGCACACATAGGAGCTATATTTTTTTGTCAGCACACATAGGAGCTATAGTGTGTTTGTGTCAGCACACATAGGAGCTAGTGTGTGTGTGTCAGCACACATAGGAGCTAGCTAGTGTGTGTGTGTGTGTGTGTGTCAGCACACATAGGAGCTATATTGTGTTGTCAGCACACATAGGAGCTATAGTGTGTTGTCAGCACACATAGGAGCTATATTTTTTTGTCAGCACACATAGGAGCTATAGTGTGTTGTCAGCACACATAGGAGCTATAGTGTGTTGTCAGCACACATAGGAGCTATAGTGTGTTTGTGTCAGCACACATAGGAGCTAGTGTGTGTGTCAACACACATAGGAGCTAGTGTGTGTGTCAGCACACATAGGAGCTAGTGTGTGTGTGTCAGCACACATAGGAGCTAGTGTGTGTGTGTGTCAGCCCAGTTCTTGTCATCTAAGGCAGCCTCTATCTGCCATAGGGCCCTGTTGCTGTCATCTAAGGCATCCATCTGCAGGAGTTAGTGTGTGTGCTGTGTGACTCCAGCACAGTATACACTACCCACTACAATGCCTGGAAGACCGCCAAGGAGAGGCAGACAGTCCCGAGGCAAGAACACAGGGCAAGCAGGCTCTGTTTCTAGAGACAACAGTGCTGGTCGTGGACGTGGTCGTGCATCGTCATCAGCACGTGGCCATGGGACACGCTTGTCCTTGTTTTCGGCAGCTGGACATGTTGAGCCGCATCATGCCGAAGGCTTGGTAGAATGGATGACCAAGCCCTCCTCATCCTCCTCATCCTCTCTCACCCAGGCTCAGGGTTAAGGATGAGCCCGGTGTTCGATTCGAACCCATGTTCGAATCGAGCACCGGGTGTTCGCTCGCTCGGCGAGCCCAGAACTATTGGGGCCGCTCGCATCAAATTCGTGTGATGCGAGCGGCCCCGCAATGCATTGCGGCCCGCGCAGTGCAATGCTGGCTGATGATTGGCCAAGCATGCACTGTGACCCCGCATGCTTGGCCAATCACAGCGCCGGCAGCGAGGAGAGCCATAATTGGCTACAGGCAGGATGCCTGTAGCCAATTATAGCTCAGGGGCTTTAGTACACGCCCCACGGTATAAGAGGCCGCCGCGCCGGCGGCCTCGCATATTATGTTTCAGACAGTGTCAGCGTGTCAGTGTGCTGCTGACTGCTGACAACAATATGTGCTTTATTTCTGGGGATATGTGTGTGCATGCTGTTATAACAGCATTGCAGTATCACATCTGGGGGGTGTCTATAGGTGGCCTGTGAAGGAGGGCAGGTTTCCTGTGCTTAGAACTTTCCCTGCAAAAAAGTGTCATTTTTGCAGGAAGAAAGCTATTTAAATCACTCGCGGCTAATGAATTGATGGCTCCTGTAACACAGAGAGCTGTCATTCATTAATAAAAAACAAAAAAAAAAGCGTAGGGGTCCCCCCAAATTCAATAACCAGGCCCTTCAGGTCTGGGATGGATATTAAGGGGAACCCCAGCCAAAAAAAAAAAAAAAATGGCGTAGGGTCCCCCTCAAAATCCATACCAGACCCTTGAGGTCTGGTATGGATTTTAAGGGGAACCCTAGCCAAAAAAAATGGCGTGGGGTCCCCCTCAAAATCCATACCAGACCCTTATCCGAGCACGCAACCTGGCAGGCCGCAGGAAAAGAGGGGGGGACGAGAGCGCCCCCCCCTCTCGCCTGAACCGTACCAGGCCACATGCCCTCAACATTGGGAGGATGCTTTGGGGGTCTAAGACCCCTAAAGCACCTTGTCCCCATGTTGATGAGGACAAGGGCCTCTTCCCCACAACCCTGGCCGGTGGTTGTGGGGGTCTGCGGGCGGGGGGCTTATCGGAATCTGGAAGCCCCCTTTAACAAGGGGACCCCCAGATCCCGCCCCCCCCTGTGTGAAATGGTAAGGGGGTACAAAAGTACCCCTACCATTTCACCAAAAAAAGTGGCAAAAATGGAAAAAATGACAGGAGACAGTCTTTGACAATTCCTTTATTAAAATCTTCTTTCTTCTTTCTTCATCCTTCGGATTCTTCATCTTCTCCTTCCTTCATCTTCTTCCATCTTCTTCTTCCATTTTCTTCTTCCTCCGATCCGCTTCTTCTTGCGCTGGTCTTCTCGTCCTTCTCGTCCGGCATCTTCTTCCGTCGGCGTCGGTGTCTCTGTCTCTTCTTGGGCCGCTCCGCGCAATGGGAGGCTCCCGCTGTGTGAGGCTCCGCTCCGTCTGACAGGTCTTTTATAATGGAGGGCACCTGGTGACCCCGCCCCCTCTGACGCACAGGGACGTCATGGGGAATTCCATGATGGCTTTCCCCATGACGTCAGAGGGGGGCGGGGTCACCAGGTGCCCTCCGTTTTAAAAGACCTGTCAGATGGAGCGGAGCCTCACACAGCGGGAGCCTCCCATTGCGCGGAGCGGCCCAAGAAGACACCGACACCGACGCCGACGCCGACGCCGACGGAAGAAGATGCCGGACGAGAAGGACGAGAAGACCAGCGCAAGAAGAAGCGGATCGGAGGAAGAAGAAAATGGAAGAAGAAGATGGAAGAAGATGAAGGAAGGAGAAGATGAAGAATCCGAAGGATGAAGAAAGAAGAAAGAAGATTTTAATAAAGGAATTGTCAAAGACTGTCTCCTGTCATTTTTACCATTTTTGCCACTTTTTTGGTGAAATGGTAGGGGTACTTTTGTACCCCCTTACCATTTCACACAGGGGGGGGCGGGATCTGGGGGTCCCCTTGTTAAAGGGGGCTTCCAGATTCCGATAAGCCCCCCGCCCGCAGACCCCCACAACCACCGGCCAGGGTTGTGGGGAAGAGGCCCTTGTCCTCATCAACATGGGGACAAGGTGCTTTAGGGGTCTTAGACCCCCAAAGCATCCTCCCAATGTTGAGGGCATGTGGCCTGGTACGGTTCAGGCGAGAGGGGGGGCCGCTCTCGTCCCCCCCTCTTTTCCTGCGGCCTGCCAGGTTGCGTGCTCGGATAAGGGTCTGGTATGGATTTTGAGGGGGACCCCACGCCATTTTTTTTGGCTAGGGTTCCCCTTAAAATCCATACCAGACCTCAAGGGTCTGGTATGGATTTTGAGGGGGACCCTACGCCATTTTTTTTTTTTTTTTTTTGGCTGGGGTTCCCCTTAATTATCCATCCCAGACCTGAAGGGCCTGGTTATTGAATTTGGGGGGACCCCTACGCTTTTTTTTTTTTCATTTTTTTTATTTTTTTTATTTTTTATCAATGACTTTTTTTTATGAATGAGTTTCAATGAATCACTGTTCTCTGTGTTACGGGAGCCGTGAATTAAAGTGGAAGTAAACCCATCGATTTAACAGTTTAAAAAAAAAAGGCATGCCGTGAATGCTAACTGCACATTGGCTGTGCTCTCAACCAAACAGTCAAACCATCCAATGGCTGGTGTCATAACGGATCACATGTGCAGCACCGTGGCAGTTGAAGATTAAACAGAGGCAAAGATGGCAGCTTCCTTGGCTGAAAACGATAGGAGGGTTTACTTCCACTTTAACATTAGCCGCGAGTGATTTTAAATAGCTTTTTTACTTTCAAAAATGACACTTTGCGCAGAGACAGTTCTAAACACGGGAAACATGCGCCCCTTTACAGGCATACTATAGACACCCCCAGATACGAAATTTAAAGGAATATTACACTTTTATTGTTTCAATTTAAGCATTATTAAAATCACTGCTCCTGAAAAAACCCAGGTCCCCAAACACTTTTTATGACATTAACATGCATATTAGCCTTTAAAATTAGCACTTTTAATTTCGAACGTTCGCATCCATTATAACTAATAGGGTTCTAAAGCTTGCACGGACTTTAGGTCCGTTCGCGGGTTCTGGTGCGAGCCGAACGGGGGGGTGTTCGGCTCATCCCTACTCAGGGTACTGGCAGAGCAGCTGCCAACGCGTACTCAATGGCATCATCAGGCACCCCTTCCCTAGACCCACCATGTCCTCCTGAGGAGTCCCCCGAACTGTTTGAGCACAGTGTTGGGTACATGCTCCAGGAGGATGCCCAACGATTTGAAGGCTCGGATGATGATACCCAGCTTGAGGAAGGCAGTAGTGTGCGCGCAGAGAGAGGGGATGCTGAAGGACAGCAATCTGGCAGTCATGTTCCACCAGCTGCAGCTTACTGCCAGGTTTGCTCTAGTGGTGAAGAGGGAGGGGATGATGAGGTCACTGACTCCACGTGGGTGCCTGAAGGGAGAGAGGAGGAGGAGGAGGAGGTGGCGGCACATGTCCAACGAGGCAGGATGCCCTCCGGAGGCCAGCTAGAGGCTAGCACACCAACTGAATCACACCGCAGAGCTCCGCCTGTGCAGGGCGCTGCCTCTGCACGTTATCACAAAAGTTCTTTGGTGTGTGCCTTTTTTGAGACAAGTACATTAGATCGCACCACTACTATTTGCAATATTTTTCTCAAGTGTATCTCGCGTGGCCAAAACATCAACCGCTTGGGCACCACAAGCATGACCAGACATATGTCGACCTGCCATGCAGCTCGTTGGCAAGCGAACATTAAAGACCCACACCAAAGAACAAAGCGGACCTCTCCTTGCTCCTCATCAGCTGGGATCTCCAACCCCACTATATCTTCAGTCCTCTCTGAAAGCTGCTCTGAGAGGACTGAAGGTGTAGAATTAGGTGTGTCACAACCAAGTACTTGCAGTACACCGACGTCCGATTGTAGCAGGCAAATTTCCCTGCCCCAGCTGCTGGACCGTCGAAAGAAGTTTACTCCCAGCCATCCACATGCCCAGCAGTTGAATGCTAGCTTGGCTAAATTGCTAGCACTTCAACTGCTGCCTTTTCAGTTGGTAGACTCGGCCCCCTTCCGTGAGTTTGTTCAATGTGCGGTTCCTCAGTGGCAGGTTCCCAAACGCCACTTTTTTCTCACGGAAGGCGATTCCGGCTCTCTACCGGCATGTGGAAGGCAATGTCCATGCCTCGCTGGACAGGGCGGTCAGCGGTAAGGTGCATATTACCGCTGACTCATGGTCCAGCAGGCATGGACAGGGATGTTATCTGTCTTTCACGGCCCATTGGGTCACTCTATTGGCAGCTGGGAGGGATGCAGGACAAGGTGCAGTAGTGTTGGAGGTTGTTCCGCCACCACGCCTCCAAAATGCTACTACTGGTTGTGACACACCTCTCTCCTCCACCCCCTCCTCTTCTTCTTCCTCCATGGCCTCTTCGAGTGCTCTGTCCTCGGAACCAGCGGTGCTCCGTAGGCATACAAGGGGCTACGCGAGTACGCAGGCAAAAAGATGCCATGCCGTGCTTGCACTGGTGTGTTTGGGAGACAGGAGCCACACTGGGGCAGATGTTCTGGCATCTCTGCAAGGGCAGGCCGAGAGGCGGTTGACGCCACGCCAGCTTAAGCCAGGAATGGTGGTTTCTGACAATGGCACCAACCTCCTTTCCACCCTGCGACAGGGGCAGCTCACCCATGTGCCCTGTATGGCTCACGTCCTCAACCTGGTGGTGCAGCGGTTCTTGGGCAGGTACCCAGGCTTACAGGATGTCCTGAGGCAGGCCAGGAAAGTCTGTGTGCATTTCCGCCGATCGTATAATGCCAGTGCTTGGCTGGCTGAGCTGCAAAAGGAGTTGAACCTGCCCAAGAACCGCCTAATATGTGACATGCCCACCAGGTGGAACTCAACGTTGGCCATGCTGCAGCGACTGCACACGCAGCAGAGGGCCATCAATGAGTACATTTGCGACTACTGCACCAGGACAGGGTCAGGGGAGCTTGGATTTTTTTCCCCACGCCAGTGGAGCATGATCAGGGATGCATGCACTGTCCTGTCACCATTTGAGGAGGCCACGAGGATGGTGAGCAGTGACAGTGCATGCATCAGTGACACTGTACCTCTTGTCCACCTGTTGGAGCATACGCTGCGTGGGATAATGGACATGGCACTTGAGGCAGAACAGAGGCAGGAAGAGGAGGACTTCCTTGCCTCTCAAGGCCCCCTTTATCCAGACAGTGTTCCTTCTGTCCCACCCATCACACAGGAAGAGGATGAGGAGGAGGAGGATTGTGTGAGCATGGAGGTGGAGCCTGGCACTCAGCATCAGCAGTCTTTTAGGGATGATGTACAGTCCCAACAAACCAGTGGACTTGTACGTGGCTGGGAGGAGGTGGCTGGCGATCATGTCGTCCTCAGTGACCCAGTAGACTCCGGACCGAATGCCTCAGCTAACCTACGTTGCATGGCATCCCTGATCTTGCAAAGCCTGCGGAAGGATCCTCGTATTCTTCGGATCAAGGAGAGGGACCATTACTGGCTGGCCACTCTCCTTGATCCACGGTACAAGGGTAAGGTTGCGGACCTTATTTTGCCGTCGCAGAGGGAGCAGAGGATGAGACATCTCAGGGAGGCCTTGCAGAAAGGTCTGTGCAACGCGTTCCCAGAAACTGGGAGGTTACAAACTCCTGGTCCTGGACGACGAGTTGCTGAGGCTTCGGTCAGTAGCAGAAGGAGCGGTGGGGAAGGTGGACGTCTGACCGATGCGTTCAGACAATTTTTTAGTCCGCAGCCCCAAGGTATGATCGGTTCCAGCAACCTTTGCCAGCGTCTGATATACATGGTGCAGGAATACCTAGGGGCAAGGTCAGACTTGGACACCTTTCCCACTGAAAATCCTCTGGCTTACTGGGTCTTGAGGATGGATCACTGGCCAGAGCTTGCACAGTATGCAATTGAGCTACTGGCCTGTCCTGCATCCAGCGTTCTTTCCGAACGCACATTCAGTGCTGCTGGAGGATTTGTCACCGATCACAGGGTGCGCCTGTCCACCGACTCGGTTGATCGACTGACCTTCATAAAGATGAATCAGTCTTGGATCACCACCAGCTACCAGGCACCTGAAGCGGATATAAATGAATAATTTATAATGTCACATCCCTTCAAGACTGCCTATGCTGATGCTGAGTGACTGTCCTGTTATGTTCACTGACTATCCTCTTCCTCCTCCTCAATGATCCATTCCTTGATATCTTGGAAGAACATTTTTGTTTCTGGGTGCCACCACACCAGTGCCTAAGGCACAATTTTTCAGCCCCTGTATAACAGGGGCGTGTAATTACAATTTAAAAAAAAAATGCTTCGCAACAGGTCTGCCTGCTGTGCTCCAAGTACAGTATCTGTGAGGGGTTGCAGTGTTGTGGCACCAGCACCAGTGCCTAAGGCACAATTTTTCAGCCCCTGTTTAATAAGGGCGTGTAATTAAAATTTTTTAAGCAATGCCTCACAACAGGTCTGACTGCTGTGCTCCAAGTACAGTATCTGTGAGGGGTTGCAGTGTTGTGGCACCAGCACCAGTGCCTAAGGCACAATTTTTCAGCCCCTGTTTAACAGGGGTGTGTAATTACAATTTTTTATGCAATGCTTCGCAACAGGTCTCATTGCTGTGCTCAGAGTACAGTATCTGTGAGGGGTTGCAGTGTTGTGGCACCAGTGCCTAAGGCACAATTTTCAGCCCCTGTTTAACAGGGGCGTGTAATTAAAATTTTTTATGCAATGCTTTGCAACAGGTCTCATTGCTGTGCTCAAAGTACAGTATCTGTGAGGGGTTGCAGTGTTGTGGCACAAGCACCAGTGCCTAAGGCACAATTTTTTCAGCCCTGTTTAACAGGGGCGTGTAATTACAAATCTTGATCTAATAATTCACAGCAGGGCCCATTCCTGCACCCACCAAGAGTAACTGTGAGGGCTTACAGTCTTGTGGCAACACCGTCCACCACCACCACCACCAAAGGCCCAATTTTTCTGCCCTGTTCAACAGGTGCATGCAATTACAAATCTTGATCTAATAATTCACAGCAGGGCCCATTCCTGAACCCACCAAGAGTAACTGTGAGGGCTTACAGTCTTGTGGCAACACCGTCTACCACCACCACCAAAGGCCCAATTTTTCTGCCCTGTTCAACAGGTGCATGCAATTACAAATCTTGATCTAAATACTCACAGCAGGGGCGATTCCTGTGCCCACCAAGAGTAACTGTGAGGGCTTACAGTGTTGTGGCTACACCAACATCTAATGGGGCAAATTTCTGCAGAGTATATACAGCAGGCCCCTACTTTCAAACATCCAACTTAGAAACGACTCCTACTTGCAAACGGAAGGAGAAAACAGGAAGTGAGAGGAAATCTACCCCTAGGATGGGAAATTCTATCCTGTTACATTTAATTTGGGAAAAAGGTATCTCCTCTCTACTGATGCTTTAAAAATGTACCTGTTCAGATTCTACTTAAGAACAAACCTACAGTCCCTGTCTTGTTTGCACCGCTTGTATACTGCTGTTCGGAGTATATAGGGTTGTAGGTATAGGGTTTTATTTTGGGTGCAGGGTTCCCCTTAATATCCATACAAGACCCAAAGGGTTTGGGGTGGGGGGGGGGGTGATGGGGTAGCCATGCCATTTTTCTCAAGGATTTTCAGCCATATTGCCAGGACAAGACATGACATTAAAGCCGCAAGCGGTTTTAAATGGCTTCTTTTTTTCCTTTACAAATGTCATTTTGTGCAGGGACAGTTCTAAACACGGGAAACACATGCCACTTCACAGGCATACTTTAGACACCCCCCAGGTACCATATTTAAAGGAATATTTCACTTTTTTTTTCACTTTATGCATCATTAAAATGACTGCTCCCGAAAAAACTTTAGTTTTTAAAAGTTCTTTTTGCATTGATATATGTCCCCTGGGGCAGGACCCGGGTCCCCAAACCTGTTTTATGACATTAACATGCATATTGGCCGTTATAATTAGCAATTTTGATTTTGAACGTTCGCATCCATTGTAACGAATAGGGTTCGAAAATTTGCACGAACTTTCGGTCCGTTCGAAGGTTCTGGTGCGAACCGAACCCGGGGGTGTTCGGCTCATCCCTAGTGATGATGTACGACCGGACTAGAATAAGGAAGTTCATAGCCAGTAGCCAATAGCTGTCCTAGCATCGTTTTTTGTCCGTTGGACTATCATACAGACGAATGGATTTTCGTCAGGACTCGGGTCCGTCGGAAAGATTTGAAACATGTTCTAAATCTAAAGTCCGTCTGATTTTGAGACAGCAAAGGTCCGATGAAGCCCGCACACGGTCGAATTGTCCGACGGATTTGTTCCGTCTGACCTTTGCTGTTGAAAAGTCCGGCTATGTGTACACGGCATTACAAGTGGCTGTGAAGCTGCTTATCAATGCCACCACTGCCACGATGTGCAACCTCCCTTTACCATGTTTACCGGGCACCACTGTCCCACCTGCGGGCAGGGTGCTTTTATGGTGGGTGGCACTGGGAAGGGTGGCGGGAGCTCAGCAGACCTTATTCACTTAGCCATCCTCCTGTACACAGACTGGGAAGTGTCATGTATGATGTCAGGGGCGGGCTGCTCCGGGGGGCAGAGTGGCAATTGCCCCCTAGGCCACCCTAACCTATGTTGAAAACAGCCGGCAGCTGCTGCCTGCTGCCTTTTTTTTTTTCTTCTGTAGGAGGTTGGGCCGGCCGCTGTTGCATTCCGGGAGTTGTAGTCCACGCTCAAGCTCCCGAGCAGTGCAGAGGAAACTACAACTCTGGTGAGGCTGAATTGATGGGCACTGGTGAGGCTGCATTGATGGGCACTTATGAGGCTGCATTGAGGGCACTGATGAGGCTGCATTGATGGGCACTGATAAGGCGGCACTGGTGAGGCTGCATTGAAAAACCAGGTGGGCATGGATGAGCTGATTCGGTCGTTCGATGGGCCACTTGACTGGACAGGCTGCCAGCCCTCCCCTGTATGACGTCACTTCTTGGACCGGGGATAAGTAAACAAAAATTCTTGCACCGGCTCTGTGCAGTTTGTTGTTGCCATTTAAAGGTGAACCCCACCTCTCATTTCTTCGAGTGCACTCGAAAACCACTAGGAAACTGCTATTCCTTTAGACACATTTAGATTACAGTTGTGTTGCTAAATATTGATTTACCTATTCTCTTATTGATTTTTCTGCTATTGACATAGAGCTGCTTTTATAGATATATTTGTTTACCTTTATTACCTGAGGGCAGTTCTACTCTGCTTTGTGAACTGCACTGTAGTTTATTGCTTATATCCTACAGTAAGGTGAAAGGTACTATATGCTACGTGTGTCTGTAGTGATTCAATCAAGCAGGTGTGTCAGAGGGTGTTCTTCGAGTTGAGACACAGAACAGGGAACCCAAAATTACAAAGCTGCTCCTTCAGGGGTAGTGCTACACACATTACCCCAGTTTTGATTGACAGGGGACCTTAACATTGCTGTGCTCAGGCAGCGCTAGGAGCCCTGTCTCACTTAAGACCCCTTTCACACTAAGGGCATTTTGTAGGCGCTATAGCGTTAAAAATAGCACCTGCAAAGCACCCTAAAACAGCTGCTCCATGCACTCCAGTGTGAAAGCCTGAGGGCAGGGTGTCAGAACAAGTCCTGCCAGCAGCTTCTTTGGAGCGGTGAAGGAGCGTTGAATCAATGGGGCAGCGCTGCGATAACGCTGGCAAAACGTCGCTCCGGCAGCGTTTTGCGCTAGCGGCCGAATAGCGCCGCTAAAACAACGGTAAAGCGGAGCTAAAAATAGCGCAGTACCTTTAAGTGTGAAAGGGCCCTAAGCGCGCCGAACCGCTGATTTGCAGCACTTTATTTTAAAGGTGACAAGACATCTTAATGCTGCTGTGTGCAGGCAACGTTAAGAGCCCTGGTACACTCACCTCTCGTCTAACCTAAGACTCCTGATGTTCTGCCTGCCAGCCAATGAGGAGTGATGTTGCATCCGCGCACGTCACTTCTCCCATCCACCGCACGAGGATCTCAATCTGGGAACGCCTGCGGCGTAGCTCAAGGGCATCAGTGGGGCCTCATGTCTAAGTTTTGCCTAAGGCCTCACAAAGCCTAGAGCCGCCTCTGCCCAGAAGACTAGGTTCGGGGCCACTCTGTGCAAAACGAGCTGCACAGTGGAGGTAATTATAACATGTTTGTTATTTTAAATAAAAAAAACATTTTTATCTTTAGTGATCCTTTAATGATAATAATATTCATCATTAGGGATGGGCCCGGTGCTCGATGCGAACCCATGTTCGCATCGAGCACCGGGTGTTCGCTCGCTCGGCGAGCCCAGAACTATTTTGGCCGCTCGCATCACATTCGTGTGATGCGAGCGGCCCCGCAATGCATTGCGGCCGGCGCGGCCGGCGCAGTGCATTGCTGGCTGATGATTGGCCAAGCATGCACTGTGACCCCGCATGCTTGGCCAATCACAGCGCCGGAAAATCGGAGAGCCATAATTGGCTACAGGCAGGACGCCTGTAGCCAATTACAGCTCAGGGGCTTTAGTACACGCCCCCTCATTTAAAAGGCCGCCACGCCGTCGGCGCCGGTCACATGAGTTCCGGCTTTAGGAGAGAGCAGGCTGATTCTGTGTCACTCTTTGCTAGATTCCTAAAGAAAGATTTGCTCTACTTTGCTAAACCATTGGCTATTTATTTGCTAAACCATTGCTACCTGTCATTGATCGTCCATTGCTGCTGCTGGTTAGTGTGTTTTTAGCTGCTGCTGGGGGTTAGTCTGGTGCGTGTCTTACTGTTAGTACAGTATTTCAGTAGTACCAACTGCAGTGCTGTTAGTACAGCACTGCACCCCAAAAGCACCCACAGGACTTGTAGTGTGTTAGTGGCAGCAAACAGAGCTCCTATATTTTCTTCCCAGAAGCACCCATAGGACTTGTACTGTGTTAGTGGCATCACACAGAGCTATATTTTCTTCCCAGAAGCACCTATAGGACTTGTAGTGTGTTAGTCCCATCACACAGAGCTATATTTTCTTCCCAGAAGCACCTATAGGACTTGTAGTGTGTTAGTCCCATCACACAGAGCTATATTTTCTTCCCAGAAGCACCTATAGGACTTGTAGTGTGTTAGTCCCATCACACAGAGCTCCTATATTTTCTTCCCAGAAGCACCCATAGGACTTGTAGTGTGTTAGTCCCATCACACAGAGTTCCTATATTTTATTCCCAGAAGCACCCATAGGACTTGTACTGTGTTAGTGGCATCACACAGAGCTATATTTTCTTCCCAGAAGCACCTATAGGACTTGTAGTGTGTTAGTCCCATCACACAGAGCTATATTTTCTTCCCAGAAGCACCCACAGGACTTCTAGTGTGTTAGTGGCATCACACAGAGCTCCTATATTTTCTGTGCAGAAGCACCCATAGGACTTCTAGTGTGTTAGTGGCATCACACAGAGCTCCTATATTTTCTTCTCAGCAGCACCCACAGGACTTCTAGTGTGTTAGTGGCATCACACAGAGCTCCTATATTTTCTTTGCAGAAGCACCCATAGGACTTCTAGTGTGTTAGTGGCATCACACAGAGCTCCTATATTTTCTTCTCAGCAGCACCCACAGGACTTCTAGTGTGTTAGTGGCATCACACAGAGCTCCTATATTTTCTTTGCAGAAGCACCTATAGGACTTCTAGTGTGTTAGTGGCATCACACAGAGCTCCTATATTTTCTTCTCAGCAGCACCCACAAGACTACCGACTACAATGGCTGGAAGACCGCCAAGGGGAGGCAGAGCGTGCAGAGGCAAGAACACAGGGCAGGCAGGCTCTGTTTCTAGTGGACGTGGCCGTGGCCGTGGACGTGGACGTGGTCGTGCATCGTCATCAGCACGTGGCCATGGGACACGCGCGTCTTTGTTTTCGGCAGCTGGACATGTGGAGCCGCATCATGCTGAAGGCTTGGTAGAATGGATGACCAAGCCCTCCTCATCCTCCTCATCCTCTCTCACCCAGGCTCAGGGTACTGGCAGAGAAGCTGCCAACGCGTACTCAATGGCATCATCAGCCACCCCTTCCCTAGACCCACCATGTCCTCCTGAGGAGTCCCCCGAACTCTTTGAGCACAGTGTTGGGTACATGCTCCAAGAGGATGCCCAACGATTCGAAGGCTCGGATGATGATACCCAGCTTGAGGAAGTCAGTAGTGTGCGCGCAGAGAGAGGGGATGCTGAAGAACAGCAATCTGGCAGTACTGTTCCACCAGCTGCAGCTTACTGCCAGGTTTGCTCTAGTGGTGAAGAGGGAGGGGGTGATGAGGTCACTGACGCCACGTGGGTGCCTGGAGGGAGAGAGGATGAGGAGGAGGACGAGGAGGAGGAGGATGCGGCATCACATGTCCAACGAGGCAGGATGCCCCCTGGAGGCCAGCTAGAGGCCAGCACAGCAACTGTACAACACCGCAGAGCTCTGCCTGTGCAGGGCGCTGCCTCTGCACGTTATCAGAAAAGTTCTTTGGTGTGGGCCTTTTTTGAGACGAGTGCATCAGATCGCACCACTGCTATTTGCAATATTTGTCTCAAGCGTATCTCGCGTGGCCAAAACATCAGCCGCTTGGGCACCACAAGCATGACCAGACATATGTCGACCTGCCATGCAGCTCGTTGGCAGGCACACATAAAAGACCCACACCAAAGAACTAAGCGGACCTCTCCTTGCTCCTCATCAGCTGGGATCTCCATCCCCACTACATCTTCAGTCCTCTCTGAAAGCTGCTGTGAGAGGACTGAAGGTGTAGAATTAGGTGTGTCACAACCAAGTACTTGCAGTACACCGACGTCCGATTGTAGCAGGCAAATTTCCCTGCCCCAGCTGCTGGACCGTCGAAAGAAGTACACTCCCAGCCATCCACATGCCCAGCGGTTGAATGCTAGCTTGGCTAAATTGCTAGCACTTCTACTGCTGCCTTTTCAGTTGGTAGACTCGGCCCCCTTCCGTGAGTTTGTTCAATGTGCGGTTCCTCAGTGGCAGGTTCCCAAACGCCACTTTTTCTCACGGAAGGCGATTCCGTCTCTCTACCGGCATGTGGAAGGCAATGTCCATGCCTCGCTGGACAGGGCGGTCAGCGGTAAGGTGCATATTACCGCTGACTCATGGTCCAGCAGGCATGGACAGGGACGTTACCTTTCTTTCACGGCCCATTGGGTCACTCTATTGGCAGCTGGGAGGGATGCAGGACAAGGTGCAGTAGTGTTGGAGGTTGTTCCGCCACCACGCCTCCAAAACGCTACTACTGCTACTGGTTGTGACACACCTCTCTCCTCCACCCCCTCCTCTTCTTCTTCCTCCAGTGCTCTGTCCTCGGAACCAGCGGTGCTCCGTAGGCATACAAGGGGCTACGCAAGTACGCAGGCAAAAAGATGCCATGCCGTGCTTGCGCTGGTGTGTTTGGGGGACATGAGCCACACTGGGCCAGAGGTTCTGGCAGCTCTGCAGGGGCAGGCCGAGAGGTGGTTGACGCCACGTCAGCTTAAGCCAGGAATGGTCGTTTCTGACAATGGCACCGACCTCCTCTCCGCCCTGCAACAGGGGCAGCTCACCCATGTGCCCTGTATGGCTCACGTCCTCAACCTGGTGGTGCAGCGGTTCTTGGGCAGGTTCCCAGGCTTACAGGATGTCCTGAGGCAGGCCAGGAAAGTCTGTGTGCATTTCCGCCGATCTTATAATGCCAGTGCTCGGCTGACTGAGCTGCAAAAGGAGCTGAACCTGCCCAAGAACCGCCTAATATGTGACATGCCCACCAGGTGGAACTCAACGTTGGAAATGCTGCAGCGACTGCACACGCAGCAGAGGGCCATCAATGAGTACCTTTGCGACTACGGCACCAGGACAGGGTCAGGGGAGCTTGGATTTTTTCCCCCACGTCAGTGGAGCATGATCAGGGATGCATGCACTGTCCTCTCACCATTTGAGGAGGCCACGAGGATGGTGAGCAGTGACAGTGCATGCATCAGTGACACTGTACCTCTTGTCCACCTGTTGGAGCATACGCTGCGTGGGATAATGGACAGGGCACTTGAGGCAGAACAGAGGCAGGAAGAGGAGGACTTCCTTGCCTCTCAAGGCCCCCTTTATCCAGACAGTGTTCCTTCTGTCCCACCCATCACACAGGAGGAGGATGAGGAGGAGGAGGAGGAGGAGGAGGATTGTGTGAGCATGGAGGTGGAGCCTGGCACTCAGCATCAGCAGCAGCAGCAGTCTTTTAGGGATGATGTACAGTCCCAACAAACCAGTGGACTTGTACGTGGCTGGGAGGAGGTGGCTGGCGATCATGTCATCCTCAGTGACCCAGAAGACTCCGGACCGAATGCCTCAGCTAACCTACGCTGCATGGCCTCCCTGATCCTGCAAAGCCTGCGGAAGGATCCTCGTGTTCTTCGGATCAAGGAGAGGGACCATTACTGGCTGGCCACTCTCCTTGATCCACGGTACAAGGGTAAGGTTGCGGACCTTATCTTGCCGTCGCAGAGGGAGCAGAGGATGAGACATCTCAGGGAGGCCTTGCAGAAAGGTCTGTGCAACGCGTTCCCAGAAACTGGGAGGTTACAAACTCCTGGTCCTGGGCGACGAGTTGCTGAGGCTTCGGTCAGTAGCAGAAGGAGCGGTGGGGAAGGTGGACGTCTGACCGATGCGTTCAGACAATTTTTTAGTCCGCAGCCCCAAGGTATGATCGGTTCCAGCAACCATCGCCAGCGTCTGATATACATGGTGCAGGAATACCTTGGGGCAAGGTCAGACTTGGACACCTTTCCCACCGAAAATCCTCTGGCTTACTGGGTCCTGAGGATGGATCACTGGCCAGAGCTTGCACAGTATGCAATTGAGCTACTGGCCTGTCCTGCCTCCAGCGTTCTTTCTGAACGCACATTCAGTGCTGCTGGAGGATTTGTCACCGATCATAGGGTGCGCCTGTCCACCGACTCGGTTGATCGACTGACCTTCATCAAAATGAATCAGTCTTGGATCACCACCAGCTACCAGGCACCTGAAGCGGATATAACGGAATAATTTATAATGTCACATCCCTTCAAGACTGCCTATGCTGATGCTGAGTGACTGTCCTGTTATGTTCACTGACTATCCTCTTCCTCCTCCTCAATGATCCATGCCACCACACCAGTGCCTAAGGCACAATTTTTCAGCCCCTGTATAACAGGGGCGTGTACTTACAATTTTTTTAAAAAATGCTTCGCAACACGTGTGACTGCTGTGCTCCAAGTACAGTATCTGTGAGGGGTTGCAGTGTTGTGGCACCAGCACCAGTGCCTAAGGCACAATTTTTCAGCCCCTGTTTAACAGGGGCGTGTAATTACAATTTTTTTAAAAAATGCTTCGCAACACGTGTGACTGCTGTGCTCCAAGTACAGTATCTGTAAAGGGGGTTGCAGTGTTGTGGCACCAGCACCAGTGCCTAAGGCACAATTTTTCAGCCCCTGTTTAACAGGGGCGTGTAATTACAATTTTTTTAAAAAATGCTTCGCAACACGTGTGACTGCTGTGCTCCAAGTACAGTATCTGTGAGGGGTTGCAGTGTTGTGGCACCAGCACCAGTGCCTAAGGCACAATTTTTCAGCCCCTGTTTAACAGGGGCGTGTAATTACAATTTTTTAAAAAAATGCTTCGCAACACGTGTGACTGCTGTGCTCCAAGTACAGTATCTGTGAGGGGTTGCAGTGTTGTGGCACCAGCACCAGTGCCTAAGGCACAATTTTTCAGCCCCTGTTTAACAGGGCGTGTAATTACAAATCTTGATCTAATAGTTCACAGCAGGGCCCATTCCTGCGCCCACCAAGAGTAACTATGAGGGCCTACAGTCTTGTGGCAACACCGTCCACCACCACCGCCAAGGCCCAATTTTTCTGCCCTGTTCATCAGGTGCTTGCAATTACAAATCTTGATCTAATAACTCACAACAGGGCCCATTCCTGCGCCCACCAAGAGTAACTGTGAGAGCTTACAGTCTTGTGGCAACACAGTCCACCACCACCACCACCACCAAAGGCCCAATTTTTCTGCCCTGTTCAACAGGTGCATGCAATTACAAATCTTGATCTAATAACTCACAGCAGGGCCCATTCCTGCGCCCACCAAGAGTAATTGTGAGAGCTTACAGTCTTGTGGCAACACCGTCGTCCACCACCACCACCACCACCAAAGGCCCAATTTTTCTGCCCGGTTCAACAGGTGCATGCAAGTACAAATCTTGATCTATTAACTCACAGCAGGGCCCATTCCTGTGCCCACCAGTCTTGTGGCTACACCAACATCTAATAGGGCAAATTTCTGCAGAGTATATACGCCCAGTGGCGTACTAAGGGGGGGGTGCGGGGGGGCGGGCCGCACCGGGTGCCACACACTGGGGGGGTGTCAGGCCGGCGCCCCCCTCCGCGATGGAAGCGGGGAGTCGGGGACAGCGCGCCGAGCGCTGATATATCTTGCGCAGCAGCGGCGCGGTGAGTGACAGCCAGCGTCAGGTGAGGTGAGAGGAGGGAGAGGGGGAGGGTGTTCGCCGCTCTACGCGGCTCTCCGTGGCTCTGATCTGTCTCGGCTGTGTCATACAGCCGAGCAGAGTGAAGCCGCCGGCTCCGCCTCCCCCTCCTCCTTGTAGTTTGCTGTGTGTCCCGCGCTGACAATCCTCCTGACCATGAGGTACATTAAGGGTCGTAGGGGGGGGGGGTCTGTACTGTAGTAGGGGGGGGGGGGTCTGTACTGTAGTAGAGGTGGGGTCTTTACTGTAGTAAGGGGGGGGGTCTGTACTTAAGGGGGGGGGGTCTGCATTGTAGGGGGGGGGTATCCACTGTAGGGGGGGTCTGTACTGAAGGGGGGGGTCTGTACTGTAGGGGGGGCTCTGCATTGTAGGGGGGTCTCCACTGTAGGGGGATCTGTACTGAAGGGGGGGATCTGCACTGTAGGGAAGTCTGTATTGCAGGGGGGGGTCTGTATTGTAGGCGGGTCTGTGTAACATGCAGGGGGTCCAGAGCTGTTAGGGGGGGGGGTGTCTGTGTAATGTAAAGGGGTCTAGAGGTGCAGGGTGCTGTGTAATGTAAAGGGGTCCTGGGTGCTGTGTAATGTAAAGGGGTCCAGGGTGCTGTGTAATGTAAAGGGGTCCAGAGTGCTGTGTAATGTAAAGGGGTCCAGAAGCGCAGGGTGCTGTGTAATGTAAAGGGGTCCAGAGTGCTGTGTAATATAAAGGGGTCCAGAGGTGCAGGGTGCTGTGTAATGTAAAGGGGTCCAGAAGCGCAGGGTGCTGTGTAATGTAAAGGGGTCCAGAGGCGCAGGGTGCTGTGTAACGTAAAGGGGTCCAGAGGCGCAGGGTGCTGTGTAACGTAAAGGGGTCCAGAGGTGCAGGGTGCTGTGTAATGTAAAGGGGTCCAGAGTGCTGTGTAATGTAAAGGGGTCCAGAGGTGCAGGGTGCTGTGTAATGTAAAGGGGTCCAGAGTGCTGTGTAATGTAAAGGGGTCTAGAGGTGCAGGGTGCTGTGTAATGTAAAGGGGTCCTGGGTGCTGTGTAATGTAAAGGAGTCCAGGGTGCTGTGTATTGTAAAGGGGTCCAGAGTGCTGTGTAATGTAAAGGGGTCCAGAGGTGCAGGGTGCTGTCTAATGTAAAGGGGTCCAGAGTGCTGTGTAATGTAAAGGGGTCCAGAGTGCTGTGTAATGTAAAGGGGTCCCGAGGTGCAGGGTGCTGTGTAATGTAAAGGGGTCCAGAGTGCTGTGTAATGTAAAGGGGTCCAGAGGTGCAGGGTGCTGTGTAATGTAAAGGGGTCCAGAGTGCTGTGTAATGTAAAGGGGTCCAGAGTGCTGTGTAATGTAAAGGGGTCCAGAGGTGCAGGGTGCTGTGTATTGTAAAGGGGTGCAGGGTGCTGTGTAATGTACACAGTAGTGACAAAGAGATATTTAAGGATGCAGAGGTATGCAGGGAGCACAGTGGGGTGTTTTTACGTTTTAAGGTGGGGGGGGGGGTGCCAGATATAGGATCCGCCCCGGGTGCCAAATGCACTAGGTACGCCCCTGTATACGCCAGGCCCCTACTTTCAAACATCCAACTTACAAACGACTCCTACTTGCAAACGGAAAGAGAAAACAGGAAGTGAGAGGAAATCTACCCCTAGGAAGGGAAATTCTATCCTGTTAGATTTAATTTGGAAAAAGGTATCTCCTCTCTACTGATACTTTATCACCAATCCTTGTTTCAATTAAAACCCCACTTTTCCAAAAACATTTGTCATTGGGACGGAAAGTGAGGTGACATGTTCTGAACAGATGTGCAAAGACAGCAAATGTTACAGGGGTGATAACCCCTCCCTATGTTCTCCAAAAAGCTTAAAAATAGATTTTTTTGGGATGGAGCTACACTTCATAATGTACCTGTTCAGATTCTACTTAAGAACAAACCTACAGTCCGTGTCTTGTTTGCACCACCTATATACTGCTGTTCAGAGTATATAGGGTTGTAGGTATAGGGTTTTATTTTGGGTGCGGGGTCCCCCTTAATATCCATACAAGACCCAAAGGGGCTGGGGTGGGGGGGGGGGGGTGATGGGGTAGCCATGCCATTTTTCTCAAGGATTTTCAGCCATATGGCGGCCAGGACAAGACATGACATTAAAGCCGCAAGTGGTTTTAAATGGCTTCTTTTTTTCCTTTACAAATGTCATTTTGTGCAAGGACAGTTCTAAACACGGGAAACACATGCCACTTCACAGGCATACTTTAGACACCCCCCAGGTACCATATTTAAAGGAAAATTTCACTTTTTTTTTTTTCACTTTATGCATCATTAAAATGACTGCTCCCGAAAAAACGTTAGTTTTTAAAAGTTCTTTTTGCATTGATATATGTCCCCTGGGGCAGGACCCGGATCCCCAAACCTGTTTTATGACATTAACATGCATATTGGCCATTGTAATTAGCACTTTTGATTTCGAACGTTCGCGTCCATTATAACGTATAGGGTTCGAAAATTTGCACGAACTTTCGGTCCGTTCGAAGGTTCTGGTTCGAACCGAACCCGGGGGTGTTCGACTCATCCCTATTCATCATATTCGGCACCCTGAATAAATTTTTTGGAGTGACGATAATGGCCTGATTGATGCAAATTATAAAGCACTGTGGGTGTTATTTACTAAAGGAAAATCTACTTTGCACTACAAGTGCACTGAAAAAATGCACTTGAAAGTGCATTGAAAGTGCACTTGTAGTGCAAAGTGGATTTGCCTTTAGGAAATCACCCCCATTGTCACTGTAACCACCAACTTAAGCAAAAAACTGCTACTGAACATTGAAAGAAGAAGCCACACATTGTTGAGTAGAAAATGTTTTACTCTGTGCACATTCACATGTGCATTTAGAAAAGGGTTTTTGAACAAACCAACATATTTTTTGGAATATATATATTTTTTTGGGACAGTAGAAATATCCTTTTTTGTGGTAAACAGGCATGTTTTTAAAAACATAAAACAATACACAACTCAGAAACTTACAAAGTTCAACTTTGATAAATTGAAGGCAATATCAGACATTAGTATGTCCAAACTGTGTTGATATTGCCTTCATCAGATGGGGTGATCTCACCCCTGTGAAAGCAAAATTTTGAGGATGCACACAAATTGGGAGTCAAAATTGGGATTTCCCTCCTGATCCCATGCCTAATGTCGACATGTGCTAGCTCCCATCATGGGGGATCAATGGACGTGTTTGGGGGGTACAACCCCTTCCTCTCAGAAAGGGGTTGCACCCACAAAACGAGTACCTTGATATCCCGTGATGGCAGGTAGCACATGTTGACACACTGTGTGCAACTTCAAAATTTGGCTTTCAAAATTTTTTTGAAAAGTTATAATAAAAAAAAAAAATCTAAAATGTTGGTGTGTTTTATATTCTGCCTAAAACATCAAAGATGTTTTTGAGTCTTTTTTCCACATCATTGATGTCTTCCCTGATCTTCTGTAAATAAAAAAACACACCATGTATTATAAATATGCAGGCATACATCTATTACCTGAAGCTGTGGTCTCAGACACTCACCTGTTGTGTTCTGTTTGAGCATGCCCCACAGGTGCTCAATAGGGTTTAGGTCTGGAGACATGCTTGGCAAGGTCCATCACCTTTGCCCTCAGCTTCTTTATCAAGGCAGTAGTTGTCTTGGAGATGTGTTTGGGGTCGTTATCATGTTGGAATACTGCTCTTAGGCCTTAGGCCCCTTTCTCATGATTGGTCCGATCGGGTCTGCCTGTCTGTTTTTCAGGCAGACCCAATCGGACCCTCCATTCACCTCTATAGAGCGGCAGATGTAAACAGACTCGTGTCTACTTACACCCGCCTATCTGCAATCCGTTCTGCTTAAAAAAAACAGAAGGGGATCTGTCCCCTTCTGTCTGGGGAGATCAGAGGGCCCTTATGGTAGAGCGGGATGCATCGGTGTCTGCTCTACATATGCAGAGTGGACACAGACCTGCCATCCGCCCGCTATGCTCATTGTGGCCCGCGGCCTGTTACTAAGTCGCTGAAGTGGCCCTCGCTCCTCAAAAGGTTGGGCCCCCCTGCTGTACACTCACTATTTTACACTGTAGCAAAGTGTAATTTCTTCAGTGTTGTCACATGAAATGATATAAAATATTTACAAAAATGTGAGGGGTGTACTCACTTTTGTGAGATACTGTATATGGCCAGCTTTAGAAACAGAATATTTCAACAACAAATGACATTTATTATATACAAAAAGGAACACTCACATTTGTGAAGATAAAAAAGCGCTTGTTGTAAAAGATATGGAATGTGACACAGTGGCATCAGCAGAGCCCCCTGACGTGTTTCATCTAATAAGACATCATCTGGGGTGCTTGTCCACTGCAGCCACTGTGTATATGTACAGTATCACATCCCCCTTAATGAGATACAGCTCCCTGGTAATTGAATGTATTTGCACTTACTTCTGGCCATAGCCAAAATGGCACAGAGGCGTGCGGTTCAGGACTCATTCTGAGTTATGATAACTCCAAAGGCATGAGATTCACATCTCATTCTGAGTAAAATAGGCCGTGGAAATGACAACACCGCGTGTATTGTAATCTCATTTGATAATAAACTCCCTGATGTCTGAATGGATTAGTGCCTACTTCCGGTCGCCGCCAAGATGGCACGGAGACGTAAGGACCAAGCCCGATCAATAAATACAGAAGAATGCGGTTCAAGCCTCATTCTCAGAAACATTGGTTAAGGAAGCGGCAAAAATAACATCACCACATGTGTTGGAACTGGGATATCTAGCCGAACCACACGTCAAACCACGAATCAGAATCAGATATCAAGAGCAATACTCGTGCTTCATTAGGAAATGATCTTACCATTACCCTTGATCTGAGAATGAATCGAGGATAAATATTATCCTGTCTATATTTAGAATTAATATTGGGCTGCAACATTACCACCCAGCACTAAAACCGAGTGAACGTGCATGAATATAAAATGGGTCAGCAACGTAATGTTGTATTTATAGATGGCCATTGATAAAAAAATAACATGAATTAGTACGCTAAATGTGAATTGTACGACCCACATATTGTTTGCCACAGGGACACTGTCAGGAATGGATCCGTCCGCTGGTAAGACCCATCATTTGGCGTGCAGTACTGTGGTCCACCAGCAGGTGTCTCCTGGCAGTTTATAACTGTCAGGAGAGGCCTTCACTGCTGGGATATCATCTTTGGGCCGCAGTACTGGCGTCCACCAGCGGATGGATCCTGGCAGTGTGGAGCAGACAGCTCTTTCTGCGCTCAGCTGTCACATGAGGCCAATCACTGGCAGATTATAAATACCCGGCCAGCCCTCACACACTTGCCTTGGTATCTCTCTTCCATGTGCCCTGAACCTGTGACCTGAGACCTGTAACCTGTACCCTTCCCTTCCCTTCCCATCCTGATCCTGTGTTCCTGAGTTCCTGCTCCTTGTTGCCTTTCCCATCCTTAGTTCCCTCTCCCATCCTGCCCTTGTTCATCTGCTGATCTCCCGTGCATGATCCTGGCTTGGCTAATCGTTTGTGATTCTGGACTGCCCTTGTTATCTCTTGATCTTTCCGTGTATGACCCTGGCCTGGCTGACGTGTTGATTTCGGTACTTCCCTGTGCCTGTATATATTTATCTGTTGTCTGTGGGTTTCTGTTTGTGGCTGAGCACTGTTGTATTTTGGGGTGTTTGCTTATTTATATATTTATATCACTTATCTTAATAAACGTTAATCTTATTTACCTTTACTTGCGTTTTGTGTTTCTCCTTTGCAGTCCACACAATCTGGTCACACCTGTTTTGTGACAGTATACCAAGGCCATCTCTGACCAGAAGTGGCTGCACAGGGGAACCATCTCGGTTCTGTTTCCCATTTTTTGGAATGGATTCAGATGTAATTGCCTATTATGCTCTGCTGGCAACAGAGAGTTCTGACTACCTCTGGCAGACCTTGAAAGGGTGGTCCAGTGATCAGCTGCTGGAGATTATCCGTTTAGCTCACTCTGTGGTCGATCAGGGCAGTATATCGTTTGAGGATGTTCAGCCTTTGATTAGAATATGTACAGAGCTGGCTCTGCCCTGCATCCCAAAGGGTCGTGATGACTTTTCTCCCCCCTTCAGCATTAACCAGGTTGCGTCCTTGGTATGGCTATTGGAGGATGACGCTGCATCCTTTGTGGAGCACTATTCGGTTTGTCCCAAACAATTGTTGGAGGATTGTATAGCTGAAGTGCAGTCCCTGGTCAGACAGAGGGTATGTGAGCCCACTTTTGTGTTGCCTATACTTCAGGCATGGTCAGACCTGTTATGCCCAGCCTCTGTCAGCTCTCCTCAACCCAGGCCCGCTACTAAACACCTGCCGGCTCAGGCGTCCTTCCTCCCATCACCCCAGGCAACCTCAGCTACCGTCCAATATACCCTGCTCCCCACAAAGTATCAATACCCTGTTTCTACTCCCTGCACCTATCCTGCCTTTAACCCACCTGCCTCTTCTCCTCTACCTGTAACAAGCCCACAAAACCCTCCTCCAGCCACAGTTCCCTGGTCTTCATTTTGCCCAGATACGTTCTTTTCCTACAGCCCTGCACCTACGTACAAAGCTGCAGTGGCTAAACCAAAAAAGAAGCGAAAGTTCTTTCCGACCCACACAATCCTGCCAGTAACCCAACCTGCCTCCACACCAACCAACCTGTTACAGTCTGACGCTCCAGTGCTTGCCAGCCAGTCTGACGCTCCAGTGCCTGCCACCCAGTCTGACGCTCCAGTGCCTGCCACCCAGTCTGACGCTCCAGTGCCTGCCACCCAGTCTGACGCTCCAGTGCCTGCCACCCAGTCTGACGCTCCAGTGTCTGCCACCCAGTCTGACGCTCCAGTGTCTGCCACCCAGTCTGAAGCTCCAGTGTCTGCCACCCAGTCTGACGCTCCAGTGTCTGCCACCCAGTCTGACGCTCCAGTGTCTGCCACCCAGTCTGACGCTCCAGTGCCTGCCACCCAGTCTGACGCTCCAGTCTTCCAGCCTGATGGCCCAGCCTCCCAGCCTGATGTCCCAGCCTTCCAGTCTGATGTCCTGGTGCCAGCCTTCCAGCTTGACGTCCCAGCCTTCCAGTCTGATGTCCCGTTGCCGGCCTTCCAGCCTGATGCCCCAGCCTTCCAGCCTGATGCCCCAGCCTTCCAGCCTGATGCCCCAGCTTTCCAGCCTGATGCCCTGGTTCCAGCCCCCCAGCTTGATGTTCCAGCCTTCCAGTCTAACCCACTGCCGGCTTTCCAGCCTGACGTTCCAGCCTTCCACTTTGATGTCCCACTGCCTGTCTTCCAGCCTGATGTCCCTGTCTTCCAGCCTGATGTCCCGGTGCCGGCCTTCCAGTCTGATGTCCCGGTGCCGGCCTTCCAGTCTGATGAGTTCCTGTCTGCTGCCCAGTCTGATGAGTTCCTGTCTGCTGCCCAGTCTGATGAGTTCCTGTCTGCTGCCCAGTCTGATGAGTTCCTGTCTGCTGCCCAGTCTGATGAGTTCCTGTCTGCTGCCCAGTCTGATGAGTTCCTGTCTGCTGCCCAGTCTGATGAGTTCCTGTCTGCTGCCCAGTCTGATGAGTTCCTGTCTGCTGCCCAGTCTGATGAGTTCCTGTCTGCTGCCCAGCCCGATGAGTTCCTGTCTGCTGCCCAGCCCGATGAGTTCCTGTCTGCTGCCCAGCCCGATGAGTTCCTGTCTGCTGCCCAGTCTGATGAGTTCCTGTCTGCTGCCCAGTCTGATGAGTTCCTGTCTGCTGCCCAGTCTGATGAGTTCCTGTCTGCTGCCCAGTCTGATGAGTTCCTGTCTGCTGCCCAGTCTGATGTGTTCCTGTCTGCTGCCCAGTCTGATGAGTTCCTGTCTGCTGCCCAGCCCGAAGTGTTCCTGTCTGCTGCCCAGCCCGAAGTGTTCCTGTCTGCTGCCCAGCCCGAAGTGTTCCTGTCTGCTGCCCAGCCCGAAGTGTTCCTGTCTGCTGCCCAGCCCAAAGTGTTCCTGTCTGCTGCCCAGCCCGAAGTGTTCCTGTCTGCTGCCCAGCCCGAAGTGTTCCTGTCTGCTGCCCAGCTTGATGTGCCTGTACCTGCTGCCCAGCTTGATGTGCCTGTACCTGCTGCCCAGCCTAAAGTGCCCGTGCCTGCTGCCCAGCTTGATGTGCCTGTGCCTGCTGCCCAGCCTAAAGTGCCCGTGCCTGCTGCCCAGCTTGATGTGCCCGTGCCTGCTGCCCAGCTTGATGTGCCTGTTCCTGCTGCCCAGCTTGATGTGCCTGTTCCTGCTGCCCAGCTTGAAGTGCCTGCTGCCCAGCTTGAAGTGCCTGCTGCCCAGCTTGAAGTGCCCGCTGCCCACCTCGATGCCATGGACTTGTCCCAGCAGCAGCTAGTTGGAGCGTCCGGAGGCCGCTCCTTTGAGGGGGGGTACTCTCTGGAATGGATCCGTCCGCTGGTAAGACCCATCATTTGGCGTGCAGTACTGTGGTCCACCAGCAGGTGTCTCCTGGCAGTTTATAACTGTCAGGAGAGGCCTTCCCTGCTGGGATATCATCTTTGGGCCGCAGTACTGGCGTCCACCAGTGGATGGATCCTGGCAGTGTGGAGCAGACAGCTCTTTCTGCGCTCAGCTGTCACATGAGGCCAATCACTGGCAGATTATAAATACCCGGCCAGCCCTCACACACTTGCCTTGGTATCTCTCTTCCATGTGCCCTGAACCTGTGACCTGAGACCTGTAACCTGTACCCTTCCCATCCTGATCCTGTGTTCCTGAGTTCCTGCTCCTTGTTGCCTTTCCCATCCTTAGTTCCCTCTCCCATCCTGCCCTTGTTCATCTGCTGATCTCCCGTGCATGATCCTGGCTTGGCTAATCGTTTGTGATTCTGGACTGCCCTTGTTATCTCTTGATCTTTCCGTGTATGACCCTGGCCTGGCTGACGTGTTGATTTCGGTACTTCCCTGTGCCTGTATATATTTATCTGTTGTCTGTGGGTTTCTGTTTGTGGCTGAGCACTGTTGTATTTTGGGGTGTTTGCTTATTTATATATTTATATCACTTATCTTAATAAACGTTAATCTTATTTACCTTTACTTGCGTTTTGGGTTTCTCCTTTGCAGTCCACACAATCTGGTCACACCTGTTTTGTGACAGACACGTTATCATGTAGAGTAGACAACATGTCTAGTGGCACATGTGCAGAATCCCCTAATTGAATACACATGGTTAGTGACCATAGATTTAAACTCCAAAGATTTGCATCTACCTCGTGTGTTGTGTAAACATACGACACACTTCTTACAGGGGTAATAACCCACTAAATTGTGAAAAAAGGAGGGGCGAACAGGTGGATTGATAATATTAGGAGCAATTTTACTTTGTAAGGAGGGAACTCCCCTAAAAGTGACCTTGGCTTGTTGGGGCAACATTGGAATAATTTAGGATAGATAATATTTATCCTCCATTCATTCTCAAATCAAGGGTAATGGTAGGATTATTTCCTAATGAGGCACGAGTATTGCTCTTGGTATCTGATTGTGATTCATGGTTTGACGTGTGGTTCGACTAGATATCCCAATTCCAACACTGTGGTGACGTTATTTGGATCATCTACTGGCAAATTGTGTCTGCACAAACTATATACTTCAAGTAACCATGTCACCATGCACATTGGTTTATGGACTTTTGTACACATTCATACACCTTTCCCGTTAAGGGGTTCACTTTATTGAGTAATAATTTTAATAATTTATCGTGGTTTATTCTACAGATATTATATTAGTGCTGCACTTTCTTATATACATAGTTATTGGATGCGTTTGTCCAAGGTTTCGGTCAGACAAAGCAGTCTTCAAAGAAGAAAACTACAGATATACTGTCTCTTTATTATGAAAAACTCTAAATTGCTCTGAAAATTCATTGTATTGTATACTTATAGTAAACATTGCACTCAAGCTTTATGCCATTTGGCCCCAGTTTCTAAAAGGGCTGAACTAGCTGGGTGTAGTTCATCTTATGCTTATGAAAAATTCAAAGCTGATCTCCAGCAGGGACATTCAGTCAGAGCCTTACCTGCCATTAGGGATGAGCCGAACACCCCCCCGTTCGGCTCGCACCAGAACCCGCGAACGGACCTAAAGTCCGTGCGAGCTTTAGAACCCTATTAGTTATAATGGATGCGAACGTTCAAAATTAAAAGTGCTAATTTTAAAGGCTAATATGCATGTTAATGTCATAAAAAGTGTTTAGGGACCTGGGTCCTGCCCCAGGGGACATGTATCAATGCAAATTTTTTTTTTAAAAACGGCCGTTTTTTCAGGAGCAGTGATTTTAATAATGCTTAAATTGAAACAATAAAAGTGTAATATTCCTTTAAATTTCGTACCTGGGGGGTGTCTATAGTATGCCTGTAAAGGGGCGCATGTTTCCCGTGTTTAGAACTGTCTCTGCGCAAAGTGTCATTTTTGAAAGTAAAAAAGCTATTTAAAATCACTCGCGGCTAATGTTAATTCACGGCTCCCGTAACACAGAGAACAGTGATTCATTGAAACTCATTCATAAAAAAAAGTCATTGATAAAAAATAAAAAAAATGAAAAAAAAAAGCGTAGGGGTCCCCCCAAATTCAATAACCAGGCCCTTCAGGTCTGGGATGGATAATTAAGGGGAACCCCAGCCAAAAAAAAAAAAAAAAAATGGCGTAGGGTCCCCCTCAAAATCCATACCAGACCCTTATCCGAGCACGCAACCTGGCAGGCCGCAGGAAAAGAGGGGGGGACGAGAGCGGCCCCCCTCTCGCCTGAACCGTACCAGGCCACATGCCCTCAACATTGGGAGGATGCTTTGGGGGTCTAAGACCCCTAAAGCACCTTGTCCCCATGTTGATGAGGACAAGGGCCTCTTCCCCACAACCCTGGCCGGTGGTTGTGGGGGTCTGCGGGCGGGGGGCTTATCGGAATCTGGAAGCCCCC